>JAQGBY010002848.1:0-21277 GCA_034698785.1 Mycogona germanica | reverse complement strand
AGCACAGTTTCAGTACCTTGGAGGATTGCTGCAGCCCATAACCTGAAGAAATTGATAAATGTGGTACTTCCAAGGTAAATGAAAACAATTTATTTGTCACTACTTATTCACAAATGACGCTACAAGAACAACAACTAGAACGGCAACTAAAATGACGGGCGATAGTTGTGATACTGATGGGCGATATTCACAATACTATGGCGCACTCAGCGCTCGGCTGTTGACCACTGCCAACAGCTCTGAAGGAGGACAAAATAAAAAGTTCAACGAGGGCTATCATTACATAAAACAACAAGCAGGTACATGGGAAACACTAAGAAAGCAGACAGGATGACCTCTTTTTGATGCTGAGGTTGGGAAGCTGGACCTTGATGGGCCACATTTTAAGGGGGTCCAGTCAACCAATGCACATGAAGAAGACCACATCTGAGGTAGGCAGGGTGTACCCTGTTTCACTACAGATGTGGGAGAGAAAATTAGAAAGATCATCGGAGGAACGGTCTTCAGGGGAGGAGGCAGAGGACTAGGGGATAATGTGAATCATGATGTTGCTAACACGGTCCAGGCGTTCTTGCAGTTCGGGTGATAGCTGGGGTGGGGTGGAGGGGTGGATTGGGGTTGGTTGAGGAGGGCTGAACAGAATAAGAGTAGGTTAGGTTGGCAGCAGGGGGGATGTGGGGAGCTGGAGCAGAGGTGACACTGGCGTAGGTAGGGCAGGCAGTTGGGGGATGCGGGGAGCAGGAGGGGGTGCAAGGAGATGTGGCAGGTTGGCTGAGAGAGAGTAGTTTCTAGTTGGAGAAGTTTAGAGTTGAAGGAGGCTTCAATTTTGGAAAGTGAGGCAGAGAAATGAGATTCGAGTTGAAGAATCTTTTCAGCAAAGAGGGTTTTGACATTGGACCATGAGTTTGTATCGTTATAAGCAGTTGGGGTAGAGGTAGGCATAAATGTTTTCAGTTCAGCTAGTTGGCTGGACATGAGGGAGAGATGGGAGGGGAGGGATTTTAGAAGCTTGATGGCAGCATGTAACTGCTGGTGACAGTCGGAGCAGTACCAGGGAAGCTCGTCAGTTTGGAAGGCAGTATATGATGGGGGAGAGACTGAGGTGCATTTTCATGCTTTCTCAGCCTTAGTCAGCGGTGGTGATTTGATTTATTTGCCACCTCACACCCAAACGTTAGGCAATACCAACCATCAAGGAGCTGAATCTCGTTTTAATGAAAATTATTACAAAACAATATAAAGGATTATTTCTTGCTTCTGGCGCCCCCTTGTGTCCGTTTGTAACAATAGTAACTAGTTGACTATCGATAATATCGCCCACCCCTATCACTAGGGTCGCAGCAAAGCCGTGGGTCGTAATTGTTTTTGATCTTCGCGATCGTATAACAAACCATTGAATTTAACTAGCAAAAATGAGAAATTAGAAGTCTCGTTCATACCGACAGAGATGCCTGTGAATCTCACAAGTTTACGGGACGGCTGGCTGGAGCTGGAAAGTGACCCAGGTACCTTTTCTTTGGTTTCCTTGTCATTTGAATGTTTTCGAAATGGGGTGCGTTTAACTTCGTCGAGATGTTTAGACTAATTATGTTAACGGAAACTCAGCAATGTTGAACGCACTAATATGTCGAAGGACTTCAAATCCTGTATGCCGTCATTGCGTGGAAGGATTAGGATTGGAGCCGCCTCCGACAACGAGTGCGGAACTTAAAATGAACGAATCTCACCTAGAAGTACTTCTAAAATTGTAGAATGGAATCTTTTTTGGATAAGAAAATTTGACCAGTTTGTTCTGTCACTGTCAAACATTTAAACATTTGGCGAACAAATACTATTGTTTTGCTGTGCCGTTGCTTGCTAATGAGATCTATGAGAAAGCTGTTTATATTCTAAAAATTGGAAAGTTTGGAGTATAGCTTCTGTTTAGGCCTACGCATCTTAAATGTTTGACATTTGTTTTGAGACACTGGAACACTGGAACATTTGGAACACTCCGTATTTTAGTCAACGGGTTACCCAAATACAATTTGACGAAACCACTGTGGTAGGGGTAGTAAATAAAAAATGCACAAGTCGGTAAAGTTACCAACGAACGGCTCACGATAGGCTAAAATGCTATAATTACTAGAGTCTAGCCAGAGATTACATTTATTTAACTCTTTTTGAAAAATTGAATAAAGCATTCGATCCAAGCAAAATTTCCAAAGACCGGAGAATAAAATAAAATTTTATTAAGAAATTTGGTATCTTAACATTTTTGCCCTATATTTTTTTTTTGTATTGTCCAATGATTTAGTGTAAGTAAAACGTAATATTCTGATTTAGGTCTGTTTACGTTGCTGCTAAAAGATTTCGGCGTGAAAGGCATTCAGGTGGAAGAAATCTATGATCTTCAAAAGTCATTCGAAGGGTCAGTAATATTCATCTCAATTCAACGAAACACGAATTTTGATGGATACACGTAAAATTCATAAAACTACGTATCGACTATAAATGACTTTTCGTCATTTCCTCGAAAGTCGTAATAATGTTTCTTATGTTAATTACAATATGTATATTGGGTTTTTTTTAATTATTTTTATTTCAGCCCCGTTTACGGCTTCATTTTTCTTTTCAAATGGATAGAAGAGCGCCGATCTCGCCGGAAGGTCATTGTGACGGATGAAGTGTTCGTCCAAGACGAGCCAGTTGTCAATTCAATGTTCTTCGCGCATCAGGTCCGTCATTAACCGTGCCGCCGATGGGGCGCACCGGGTGAACACTAATTAATTTCCACCCGAGTTGGAGCTCGGAACCTCGGATTTTCAACTGTGACTAATTTTTGTTGCACGTCTACCTTTTTCTACACACAGATCGTGCCCAACTCATGCGCTACGCATTCGCTGCTGAGCGTGCTGCTCAACTGCGACAAGATTTACCTGGGCGACACCCTGGCTCGACTCAAAGAGTACACCAGGCACATGAGCCCCGAGGTAAAGCACCCGCTGTTGGATTTATGGTTTGCCATGTGTGAATGCGATAGCTATCAGAGCTGTAGGCGAAATTGTTATCGTTGTTGGTTGATTTTCTATTGAACGTTGGAACATTCTGTTTTGTTGTCCTTTGTTGGTGGTATTCGGATATTACTGAGAGATGCTTTTTTTCTTTTGCCGTTCACTCGACTCAGAACAAAGGATACGCTATCGGTAACACACCTGAACTGGCCAGAGCCCACAACAGTCATGCCAAGTAAGTATAATATTGAACTTTTTCTTTTTGGGGGTTTTCTCGGGTGATGATACGCAGGTTACAAATTCGTCTCTGATAATTCACGATCCCGGGTTCAGACTTTTATTGGCATCAGGTATTGGAACAAATCTATCGGATGGCGAATTAGTAGATTCAATTGATATTGCTTCAAAAGTTAGTTGGTGGGATTTTCCTTTGTGTTTAACGCCAATTTTCTTTCTAACTTGTGCGTGTGCCTGCCAGACCGGAACCACGCCGGATTCAGGAGAAACCTCACGGCATCTCCACCAGTCGCACCGTAGAGGCGTTCCACTTCGTAAGCTATGTGCAGATCAACAATCACCTGTTCGAGTTGGACGGCCTCAAGCCGTTTCCCATTGATCATGGTAACGCTCCCCGCAGAGCCACTTGTTTGATTTGTGGTTCATGGTTGCTAACAATTTCATAATTTTCCGTTTTATTTTGTTTTCTGGAGTAACAGTATAGGAAACTCAGGCAAAGTTTCATAATTGGTTGTGGGAAGCATTTCTGAAGTACATGTCAAATTTCCATGTGATTTTCCGTACTGCTGTATAGAGCTGCAATCTGAAAGAATGGCTAAATTTATAGTGGTGCTTCTAGAGAACGAATGTGCGTCGTTCACGAAGCTGCAAACCTGTCTTAACCATCTGGATCTGAAAGAAAATATCGAATATTAGCGTTTACAATATTTCATATTTTCTTAAAGAGGTTGCATCCGCAGCCAATATAACTCCCACCTATAATCTAGGATGTCTTGTGTCGTTAGGTCCTTGTAGCGAAAACGAGGACTGGACGGAGAAGTTCCGACGCGTCATCACCGGCCGTCTGGGCATCGCCACCGGAGGCGAGCCGTACCACGACATTCGTTTTAACCTAATGGCAGTGGTGCCAGATCGGCGCATCGCCATCGAGCAGAAACTGCGTACACTCAAGATCAACAGACAGATCGTGCTAGAGGCTCTGCAACAGGTCAGCTGGGGATGATCGGGTCTAACAGGGAGGGGAAGAGATGGTCTGCCGTGTTTTGTATCTGTCGCTAATTTTTTTAAGTCGCTGTAGTTGCTGCACTACAGGAGTTTATTAGTTCTTGGCACTTAGGCACTATGGCGAGTGGCACGTTTTCCCCAGTACCCCGGGAATCGAACCCGGGACTGCCGAGCCACAGTCATTAATTTCAATTTGGTGGTTCAAGTAGTAGTCAAATGTTGATTCTGCCAACGAAATCCCAGGGAAGGTTTGTGTAGTAAGTTTATCGCATCATCAGAAGTAAAGGTTTTTAACAAGTTGCATTTACATGTATTTATATTTGTCTCATATTTTCTCATTCAATTCAATAAAGGTTTTTTTCTAGTTTGCAATATAAAATTAACTTTGAGAAATGAAATTTCTCATTCGCCAAATAGTCATCCAAGTTCAACTTCAGTTGGCGAGTCATTGAACTTCAGTTCCGAAGTGCAATCCCAATTACTAAACGCCCCTCGTCTCAAACTTGATCGTGTCTGCAGTCAGAACGAAGAACAATTTTACTGTATGTAGATAACGGAACCCTCTCTGTTCTTTGGGGACAGGTTTGCCGAAGTCCTGGCAACTCCTGTTTGGGATGAGAGGAAAATTACCTGTGGTGCTCAGTTCACTGAACGCAGTTTTGAAAGCAAAAATGTGTTTGATGGGCAACTTTCTTTGTTGTCTGTCAAAATTTGAGCTCTCATACATTTTGTCTATATGTTCTTTCATGTTGTAAGACGTCCCAAATTTATCTTAGTTTGGTATATCAGTAACCCCGTTGCTAGAGACTAGGTGAGACCCGCCACAGCTCAGTTTTCTGAGACAAACTTGTGGCCCGACAGTCCTCTGGTTTGATCTCTCTTTTTATTCGATCCCGTGTTCAGAATCTCCTGTACGTTTGAACATAAAATACACAAACTACTATGGATTACAATTTTATTCATAGACAATCAATTATTTTATGGAGTTAGCCACTTTGGTATCCTCTTTCGCGCACATCAGTTTCGGATGTTGGGCTGAGAGTTAGGCTGATTTGCAGCGTCGCTGAACACATGTTCATGTGACGTATGTTTTGCAGCTCTGCATAGCGTGACTTCTGCAGTAGTCAGACGCTCAGTGAACTTGATATCAATCAGTAAGAGGGAGTAGGCAACCGGCCGTGAGGCCAAAGGTTTCGATCTTAATAAGAAACCAGATCGCGAATAAGAACCAGAAACCAGATTGGAAGAGATTGGGAACCCGTTTCAGGTGGAAATTTAAAATAATTATAGTTTATTTGATACGGTGAGGGGGCGGTGTGCGGTCTGGCAACTTTCAGACTATGATTGTTAGACAGAAATCTGACTTTCTTTTCTGGCTGGTCAAATGTCCCGTCCCGGATTAATAAATGCGACCGTCTATGTTGTTAATTTTTCAGTTGGTCAAGGTGACCACGCCGCGACTGTCCTGCTTGGTCGACAAGCCATCCAGCAAGTCGACATCTGGCAAGGCGGTAGCTAGCGCGACTGGCGTCGTCCCCGGTGAGGGTGTGACCAGCACTGCCGCGGCCAAGTCTGCGCACACTCGTAGCGACGACAGCGCAACGGCCACCACCACCAACGACGCTTCGTCCAAGTTAGTTTGGCACCCGTGTTCGATGATCACACCCGCTACATTTTGTGTCGACTAACTGTTTTTCATTGTCCATTATTAAACAAATTAATCTTGTGCCGATCTTACGATATCTCCCCATCTTCAGGAGCCGAAGACCGTGGCCGATTCGGGGGAATGTCTTATACCGATTATCCTCCTACAAAATGGCAGCCCTGCTCTCAGAAACGGGTCTCTGCGATTTAATTGGTGTACGGTGTAACCAAACACATTGTCATTTGGTGCTGTCTGACGCGGAACTAATGAAATCGCAGAGATCCGTTCCGAACAAACAAGACCGCCATTTTGGTGGAGGAGGCCACTGTGTGAAGGTGCGATCACACTGCACTCTAGCATTCCATTTTGTGGTCGCTGAGCTTCATGCCCTGTTTTTAATTGAACTAAGATCTCTGCAATTAGTTTATTTTGCATTTTACCAAATCAATCACCTGAAAAACTACCATTTGACAATTCTGGCACGTCGACCCCAGGAGGCCGCGGTCTAGTCGCGCTGATCGAGCTAAACGAGACCCGAGTCTAGCTAGCACTTTTTTGTTCACACAGAATTGCTTGATATGATATCTAGTAGCTGGCGCGTTGTGATGTTGCTTTGGTGTGTTGGAACATTGATCTAGTGCCTGGACGCGCCCGCCATAATCCTAATCGAGCGATCCTGTGTGAACCACGTTAAATATTATGCAAAGGTGTCTGCCAATCGCTAAGAGAGAGTAATAATAATTAAGTCCCTCCCCTTTTGTCCTAAAATTCGTTAATCAGTTCTTGTGCTAGTTTTTGCAGTTAAGGTATTTATTATTTAGACAATCTTATCCGTTTTCTTTGAAATGTTCCATCAAAATATTAACACACTGTCAAAAGAAATTTTTAACAACCCTCTTACTAACTGAAAATTAAATTACGTCCTCTTACTTTGAATTACCTAACTCTGAAGTAAGTTTAAATTAATAGAAGATGAAATAAAAGCGTTCCTCCTAACGATAAGAACTCTTAAGTGTTTTGCAGTCACCGTGAGTAGCACCATGTTTTGGACCCATTTAACAATTCTGATCTGGGCCTGTTATCTATATCTTCTCCCCCAGCTGTAGCACTCCCACCAAAACCAAACGGGGTACCCATACCACCACTACCACCACCACTCGTAGTACCTCCTCCCCCTGTTGCCGGGGCGGGCCCCCTCATCCAGCCCTGGACTCGCATAATTATGCCAAAAGTCCCCTCACCGAAGGTCAGATGACGGACGACTCGGACTCGAGACCGCGATACGAGCAGTATAGGTATAGAGATAATAATCAACCGTTTCGACGTTTCTATATAATGAATCGAGTGGCCGGGGATCGAACGGATTCGCGCTGGTGGACCCGGACTCATTGGCGACCCGTTTTACACGGACCCGGCGTGCGATGACGGCTGGTTGCAGGTGCATCCGCGAGGGGTCGTTTCGACACGTCAAATCATCTTGATGTGTCTCCACAAGAATGATTTTATTTAATATACTGTATACTGTCAATGTCGTCCTTAAATTGCATTTGCATGTGTCAATACGTTATATTCCCTTAATTTCACATTCCAAAAAGTAGTTCAATATTTATTTTAACAAGTTCTTGAAATCTTTTACCTTTTAACAATTTTTTTGCCCACACCAAATTATTAAAAGGTGATATTTATTATAAAATAAAAAGGTGCGTTTCGTCCCAAAAAGTATGATTCACGTACGACTCGTCGGGGCGCAGTTAGTTTAGCGACTGACTGGTTCGGCGGTCACGGGTTCGATTCCCGGCGCGGGCTCTCGATTATTCGATCCCGGGGTACTGGTGAAAATGTGCCTCTCACATAGTGCCTAAGCACTGAGAGGGGTACAGAAAATCCTGTTGTGGTATACACTTCAGTGAATAAAAAGACATGCTATCTCAAACTTCATCAAGGTTTTAATATTTTAATAAACAGTTTAAGAACTTGTTATGTACAATTACAATATATACCCACAAGCAGCCCCTTATGGGGCCTATGGCGGGGGGTTCAAAATGTATGCCCCCTTGAAATTTTTTTATAGCTTAGATGCTGAAATTGTAAAACAAAACCGTTTCTTTTTAAGTCATCGTAGCTCGTTCGGTAGAACTGCCGACTTGTGGTGCGACAGTCCCGGGCTCAATTCCCGGCGCGGGTTCTCTCGTTTATTCGATCCCGGGACACTGATGGAATTTGTGACTCACACGAGTGCTGGAGCGCTTCGAGGGGTTAGCAGTATTCTTAGCAGCTTCGAGCCTGTATAAACCATTCGAAAACCAGAAAATACGGATTTATTCGCTTTTGATTTATTTATTTACTTTTATAAAGTCAAGAGAAAATGCATTTAAGTAATTATGGCAAAATTCTCGTTATGTGACTGGGGAAATCCATTTTTTGTTGAATCAGATTTTGTCGTAAGTGATACCAGATCTTGCCTCATCGAAATCAGTGACACCAGATCTTGTCGCGGATTGCATAGCGACTGGCCGACCGATCCCCGGCCGCCAGAGACTAATTTTGATTCCTTCCCTGTCCTTCCTTCGATCCCCGTCACCTCGCTTTTTTAATTTCAATTTATTTTTTGTGAAATTTATCGCATTTTTGGCTTTCAATAACTGGACTTAACCTAACCTAACTGTTTTCTCCACCCAACTCTCCTCTCACTTCCACAACCATGATCCGGCATTTACCTGTCACTGGCACAGCGGCTCCGACTACGACAGCGATGATGACGAGGAGCTGGACGACACGGACGATCCCGGATCCGAGTCGGAAGAGACGGCGCTGTCGGACCGCCTGCCACCGCCAGTCGCCATCCACCCTGGGCCGGGTGTCGTGACTGGATGCCCCGCGGTTCCGCCACTGGCCAGCCCGGTCCCTCTCCGGCCCATCCACGTTGACACCAAGGATTTCTCGCGACCACTGTCCATCCAGACCAAGTTCGAGACGTCGCCAACCAGCTGCTCCAGCACTGACACGTCGTCCGAGGTGAGAGCTGGACCACTACAGCCTTATCATTGTCTTATGGAACTGACATTTATATCGCCTATAAATATTGATCAATCTCAAATGGTGTCTACGTCAATTTCCGTGTTTCTCAGGTGGGCAGCGCGTTCAACTCGCCAGTCCGGTCCATGTACTTTAGCTCTGCTCAAAATAGTCCTAACATGGCAAGTCTCAAGGATCTCAAACGCTTCGTGGTCATCCGCGTGGGCGGTGCTAAGGACACTGGCAGCAGCGCCTCCGAGGAATCTCCAGATGGCGCTTCCACCGCTGCCGCCGCTACTGCGACCGCCTCCACCAAACGGGAACAGATGGTAGGAATAGCGTATTTAACTAATTTTAATTTTATACCAATTTCCTGGCAATCTCATTTAATGGATCTTCTCAATATAATTCAACCCGCCCACAAAAGCTAAGTTAAATTATATTTTTTTTAATGCTGATTCATGTTAATTTTGACTTACAATTCAAAATTATTAAAACATGAATGCATCTGAAACATCTGAAATGGGGAAATAAGTCAAAATAGTATTGGTAATCAAGGTTAATAAGAAACGGTTACTATTCACTTGTTTACAATTACGTAGCTTATAAGGATTATAATTACAGAGTATTCTCAGATACAGAGGGCTTGCAATTCTTGTGGCATAGCTTGTAAATTTATTTTTGTTGATTTATTATTCAATATAATTTTTGATTTTGTCCTTATAGTTTAATAGGATTGTTGGTGATAATAATTATTAATGTCTTGTTTTATAACTTAATCTTTATGTTTCACTCTTTGCCCACCACTTTTGCAATACTTCACTGGCCCTCATATATTGCTCCGCAATGCGAGGGTTCACAAAATTCTCTTTTGGAGTTACTTCTTTATTTGCTGTAACTTTTGTACATTTTCGTTCCAAAAGTAGAAATAAAAAAAACATATTGTCCTTATACAACAGGAATCTGAGCCCATTGAGCATTCCAGTTGCCACGAAAACTTTCTTACAGATTCGCATAAAAACGACACATTTATTGTGCCCTAAAAAAAGGAGCATGTTAAAAAAATTACATCGATTCGAATCGAATGAATTTTCATGGCATTCCTTATGAACAATACATTCCTTTTTTTTCATGGTAGACGTACGTGTATGTGACGTCATCGTTTTGCTTTGGTATTCTAAAAATAGCGTTGAGTGACGAGGATCGTACCACCATATGTTTTTTACGTAAACATTTTTTAAAATAGGTCTACCAAAAATATTGCGATTATTATGAAACTGGAGCATATTTTAATAAACCCTTTCGAATTCCGAGACTCAAATTTCAATGTTCAAATTTCTCACTATTGCGGTGGCGCTTGTCGATTACCGTCACTGTGTAGCACGATTGCTCAACTCTGCTGCAAAAATGCCGTTTACCTAAGATAAAAATGAGACAAGATAAAAAATTATGAAGCCAAATGTCTTAATGAGTCTCAGAACAAAGGATCCGGAAAAGGAGCGAATCGATGCTCCATTTGTAAACTGTGGTCGTTCAGAATTTCAATTTCCCCTACAAGCCCCACATGGTGAGGATCCCAAATGGAACTGCAGTATTCAAGCAAAGGTCGAACTTAGGAAAAGTAGGCCACCGACTTTACCTAACTTACCTTACGCCACCGTCAAGGCGCTTTTAATAGTGAGAAATACGAAAATTGAAATTTGAGTCTCGGAATTCGAAAGGGGATACATTTGTCTTAATTATTCTCATGTTTCATAATATTCGTACTATTTTTGGTACACTTATTTTTAAAAAAATTCATAAAAACATAGCGCGGTGCTATCCTGGTCACTGAACGCCATTTTTAAAATCGCAAAACAAAACGATGACGCCACGTACACGCATGTGCACCATGACAATTCAAAAAGGAATGTATTGCCAACAAGTGTGCAAAATTTCAATCGATTCGATTAACATTATCTAATTTTAATTTAAAAATTTTAAGATTCTTCTTTTTTTTTAGGGCACACTGTACTTCAGGTGCGGTGCTGAAGTCTCACATTTCGCCTTAAGAACACAACTTTGTTATGTGCAACTTGATGTTCTGTTTAAGAAACTATACACTTTGCCACATGCTCAGAAAATATTTCGTTAGGAGAAATCGTTCGTTCGTGTAGGAGTATTTTTTTTAACATTATTTATTTGTATCTTTTCCAGCAGGCAATTGCCAGTCCAAACCCAACCGATCTCCTCGCCGGGAAACGACCCAAGGCCGCCGAGTCGGGCAACGAAGCCATAGCCGTGCCGGCCGCTAAGCGGATTCGGGCCGAGACGCTGCAGCCTAGCCCCCGACAGGAAGTGAGCTCGTCTACCTGTGACGTCACCTCTGTCGCTGGCTCCTCCCGCTCCGAAGCGGTGGCGTCCACCAGTTTGGAGACTGCTGCTGCAGTTGCGGCGGTCGCAGCAGCTGCTGCTGCTAGCGGCTCTGGCAGCGGATGCACTGCTCCTACGTGGCCATCGGCTCAGGCATCTCCGCATTGCAAGGAGTCGCCCAAGTACCCGCAGCTGATTGAACCACATCAGTTTGCACCCAAGGTAGCGTGTGTTAAAAAATCTTACAAGCGCCTCTCTGCTCTTTTCATGTCGTTGGTCACCATTAGGATATAAATTAAGCGAATCAAACCTTTGACAATATAAAACACGAATTAGTTGAGAATTAAAACGGCGTTTACTTAATTATTGATATAATAAATATATAACCCTTTGAAATTCGGGTAATGCTATTGTAATATTTATATATATATTCACTAGATCTGACAAAAAAGGCAGCAATTATAAATAAACCGTTTTGGAATCTGATTTTTGGCGCCATAGATATCCGAGTGCGGGCAATTGGGATAAATTAATTATTTTTTTAAAAATGTAGTTTGACCTTTTCTCTACACGAGCTCGCCACTCGGTTCGTCGCCTTCATTCGGCCTGTCCCGAATTCACCATTTAATATATATATCATCCAGACGTCCTAACTATCAGTCAATCTGGTCTGACAATTTTTGGAGAAGTTAAAGCTGAGCTGTGAATTTTTCCCGAATGTCTGATTACATTGATTATAATCCTATGGAAGAAAATACATTTTATTTTATATATAAGGGGGAAACTTCGCAGCGTAGCATCGGTTTTCTTATCATTATCATGTTAAATTGGGGTCATGCAATTTCGGTAAAGGGGGATCTTATAGTGGCTTATCATCGGTATTCATAGAACCAAATTTGTTGAAACTGTGCAGGGAGTTACAAAGAGTAACAAAACATTTTTCATATTTTTATTTCATTGAAATAAACGACTTTCAATTGAAAATAAAAGTGCGCATGCATGCGCATGCCTTGCTAAACCGAATGCACCCATATTGAAGCATGGGACGCCACCTACATTTTACCATCTGATATTAGTATTCATGAGGGGTTTTAGTTAGGACGTCTGGCTAAATAGTCGTTGAATGAAGTTTAATATACTATATCGGTCCGGAGTTCGATTAACTTAGCGGGCACTAATAATTCGGTACAGTAAGTGTGCGCCACCCACAAATAGAGATTTAACGTCATGTTGTAGTATTATTCACTTAAGAAATTTTGAATATATCGCCATTTTTAAAATTTCAAAGAAATATGCATGGTTTATCTTAAGAACTTAGATAATCATAAGCCATTTGTGTGGAATTAAAAAAAGTTCCTTGTGATTTTGCCATTTTCAAGGATCTTCTGGCACTTCTGAAAAACATTGAGAATGAAATCACAATATGTGAATCTGCTCTGAAAGACGAAATGGAGAAGCAGAAAAAGTATATGGTAAGTGGGCTACTTATCTCAGTTACATAAACGCCACACATTAACGAAGCTTGGCCGATGCTGGACCATAGGTTACCTGATGTTGCGTCGTGCAATATATTGTGTTTATAAAGTGCAAATGTAATGCTACTTTATTCAGTGTTGTAACGAAAAACTTGACTCGATCACGTAACCAGTGGTTGAGATCTGACTTTACCGTGTGACCTGACGAGGACCTGAGACTACACTGTACAAGTGTAGAAACAGTTAAAGAAAAACGAACTATAAAAATGGATCTTCGCCAACCTTGGATAAATTTCTCTACCTAATGTGCATGTCGTTTGTGGGAAACCTACAGTCTACACACTATCCTATTCAGAGGCAATTCGAGAAATCACTTTGTTGCCTGTGCGCGTATTGACTGGTCTTGCCTGGAGCAGGGCTGTTGACATCAACAGTCGCCTGGTTCAGACTTGTGGTGCAGCAGGTGCCACCATGCTGGACTGGCGTTCAGTTGTGATGGGATTGAGGCAATATTTGAGCAATGATGGCGTGCACTTGAGTGCACAAGTATTTGGACAGTGTGTTGATGCTTTTTTTTTTAGGTTAATTGATGGGGTCCTAAAATTGAACGTCAGGGTATTTTCTCATGTTAAGAAACATCTTGACAAGAACAATATGATAAATGATGCACAGCATGGGTTCTTAAAGGGACGTTCTTGGGAATCACAGCTACTCCTTCTCACCCATGAACTTCAAAGATCCTTGGATGGCCATAAACAGCAAGATATGGTTTTCTTAGATTTTAGCCAGGCTTTCGACCCGATCCCACACCAGCAGTTGTTAGCTAAGACTTGCAGTTATGGTATAAGTAAACAGGTCTTTAACTGGTTAGCAGCATTTCTTAGGGATAAGAAACAACAAGTTGTGGCTTCTGGTGCTCACTGAGTGGATTAATTATGACTGTGCCACAGGGCAGTGTGTTGGGGCTTCTCCTGTTTCTGTTGTGCATTAATTACATATGTTAAGTTGTAAGATCCAACATAAAACTATGCTGGTGACACAATGCTGTACAGGGATATAAATTGTGATCATGGCTCAGCTGAATTTCAGAGGGACCTAAATGCTATGAATAATTGGTGTAGGAAATAGCACCTACAGCTCAATGTTGAGAAGTGCTGCATTATGCATGCCTCCAGATTAAAAACGTCCTTAAGCTTACTCTATCTGGGAAGCCACTCAAAGTTGTCCAACAGTACAAGTATCTGGGTCTGCAGATGACCCCTAAGCTGTCGTGGAAAAATCAAATACGAAAGATGACAGGTGCTGCAAATGCTAGGCTTCTATTTGTTCAAAGTGTTTTGAAGGGATGTCCAAATAACGTTAAGTCAGTGGCCTACTTTTCTTTGGTCCGACCTTTGGTTTAACGGACAGTGACACAGACATGATGTTTAATATTAGGGTGGGAAACGTTTGAAGATCGTAGAAAAGCGACCAATATTAGGTTCTTTGCTCGTATTCTGAAAGGAGATTGTTATGTTGACATTGGGGGAATGTTTGCTTCGCTTCTACTAGGGGAAGGAGAATGGGCCATACTAAAATGGTAAAGGAAATAAATATATTGTCAGTTAGACCCATATTTCAACTCCTATTTTCCAAGAGTTTGCCGACAGTGAAATGATCTTTCAGAGTCTCAGATCCAGAGCCAGAGCACCAAAACCTGTCCCAACTGCTGGTCCTTAAGGCGACCCCAGTCATAGGCCCCACCGGGGCTGTTTGCGGGTACATATTGTAATTGTCTAGTTTGTTACAACCATTTCAGATTGACCATTGCCGTCGCACACATAACTACGACGAATTCATCGGCACCTTCTTGGCTATGCTGGAGCGCAACGGACTGCTCAACGATCTTGTGGAGCGCAACATGATTGTTAAGCGGCGGCAGGGTATGAATGTAGGACGCCTGCACAAGATTAAAGTGGAGCCTGCCAAGCGAAAGACGCGGACGCGACGGCGCAAGTGAGTTGTATCGTCTTGGTTTCCGACCCCACTTTCTGTCTTGATGACCACCCGTAGTGATTGGTGCAGTAAGGAGGTATTGACCAAAGAAATGTTAGGTCTGGATCTGATCCTCGATATATTTTCTGCAATCCGGATCGGTTTGTCGATTTGGCTCATGACAGGAACATTTTTATGACACTGGAATGCGACTGCGTATCAATTTTATAAGATTATTAATGGAAATATTTTTTATAATTATCTCTGAAATTAATTTTTGCTTGACCCGGCACTGTCCTGGACCCTCTTAACTATTTCACATTCTTTTAAAAATCACTGGTAAGTAGCAAACTACAAAGTATCAAATTTAAAATCATGTTTTTAATTATATCTAGAAAAATCATGCCAGTATTTTTGAAAATATTTATTAAAAAGTATTAGTGATTTTTTTAACATTGTGGCGAGGAATTAAATATTTTTTATTGAATTTTTGAAAATATACAATCTTTTTATTTTTCATCAAGACATTATATTTTATTTATTATTTTGAATTGCCCACAAAATCGCAGTTGCAATTTGAAAAAGGGAATCTGAAAAATATGTTTACTGCGATTACTGCGATTTTATCGAAGATTTGTTGGCAGTCGCCGATGGTTGTGTCGCCTCACTTCAGTGCAAACTTGTTTTTACGCTGGCATCCCAACCGTATAGTTTTTTAAATGGTCAGCAACAGTTTCCAAATGTTGTGTTCTGTGTATACCAAATATTTGTGCTCGTCGATATAAATATCTATTTTGTTATCTACTTCGTTCTGATGTCACTTGTTTTTTTGTTTTCTTCACCTGGTTAAGTCCATGACTTTCATTTTACATTTTAAAAAGATTAATAAATCTTTTTTTCAGAGATTTCATATAGTGTTAAAATTTGAGATATTTTACATTTAAAAAATGTTGGAGGGGCATGCCTCAGTAGAAGTGTGGGCATTCAGTGGCTCAAAGTCTGGCACGGACACTCTGGAGAAATATGAGTTGAAGTACGAGTCACATCTACAATGCAGCTTCCGAACCATTCTAGTATGCCCCACTCTTCTACACCTAGTAGGAGCCTGTCTCACAATTTTCACATTACAATCCCCGTTCAGAATACAAGCCAGAAGCCCAATATTGGTCACTTTTCTATGATCCTCTAACGATTCCCATTCCAATATTGACAACATGTCCGTCACACTATCCTCTCGACCAAATCTACCGCAAACAAATCTAGCAACCCTTCTTTGGACTATTTCAATTTCACCTATGAGGCCCACCTGGTGAGGATCCCAAACGGAGCTACAGTATTCAAGCAAAGGTCTGACCAAAGAAAAATAGGCCATTGACTTAATGCTACTTGGATACCTTTTCAAAACACTTTGGACAAACTTAAGCCTAGCATTCACTGAACCAGTCATCTTTTGTATCCAGGAGTCATTTGCAGACCCAAATACTTGTATTGTTTAACAACCTTGAGAGGCTCACCAGATAGATTGTATGCAAAGAAGTGGGACAACCACGGCGAGCTAGGTGTGCTTGTTGGCTACAATATTCATGCTAAATGCTATCGTTTGCTGGACCCAAAGACAGGAAAGGTCACAGAAGCTTGGTTGGTCCACTTCATGGAGCAATGTGGCCCTGCTTGGCCTCTGATGGCTCCTATCATTGAGAGCATTGGAGGTGTTGTCTACTACTACATCAGGCACCTCCAGCAGTGAGTTGTCTTCACACTGCATTTTGCCAATCAAGGCATTCATCTCACCCACCTCTACCTTGGCTAATCCAGCAGTTGGTGGACTTCAAGAACAGCATCAAGCAAGAAATGCTTGATGAGCTCACCAGCATGTCACCAGAAGACAGTGCCAGTGATGTGTTCCACTCAGAGTACAATAGTGGACCTAAGATGACAGATGAGTCATTCCTTAGTGAGGCCTCGGTGGCCTCTTGCTTGGGTGCTACTCCAATGCCTGCTCACTGAGGATGCCCGCCAGGCTCCAAGAATGTTGTATGCATCCTGTCCACCTCCTATCAGATCGGAGCAAGCCACTCAAGAGGTGCTGCTGGCATGTTTTGGAAATCTGGCCACCGGTGTTGACACTTTAAGGGATAGTACCTCCTGGACACAGAGGTGTTTTTTAATTCACTGTAGTGTATATCACTACAGAAGTTTCTGGTCTCTTTTGGTGCTTAGGCACTATTGAGGGGCACAATGTGTCAGAGCTTCCTGTTTCAGCGTCACTTCTGGATTATCACAGCCAAGGAAGAGATGCAGTCTCTTGCTCACTACCACATCTGGGATCTGGTTCAGCTCCCACCTGGTCATACCATCTCGGCCAAGTTGGCCTTAAAGTGGAAGTTGGACAGTGCTGGCCAACTCCATCAGTACAAGGCTTGTCTCATTGCTCATGGGCTTTTTCAGCTTTATGGCTGGAATTATGACAAGACATATGCTCCTGTGGCGAGGCATGAGACTGAAGGGATGCTCTTTGCTGTGGATGCTCAAAAAGTTTCATGTTAGCCACCTCAACATACAGACTGCATATCTCAACCATAAGGAGCTCTACATGGACCAGCCAGAGGGATTTGTGGTTTCCCATTTGCTCTGCTTGCTCTACAGACTCGGGTCAGTGTGTGTATGGAATGAGTGCATCAACACTGCGTTCATTCATGTGGAGTGTGGCTGACCAGTGTTTGTATGTTTTCCTGTCTGCTGGTTGCCTCCTCCACTGCTGAGGAGATATGAGTTGGCCATGAGATTGACAGACACTTTGGCACTAAGCACCTGGGGGAGGTGCACCACTATCTGGGCATGTAAGTTGACCATGCTGAGAATGGTGGCATCCTGCTCCAAAAGGCCACCAAGGTGGCTCAGCAAATCGTTGAATTTGGGTTGTTGGACATTATTCTGCTGCCTCCCCAGGTGGGAGACTGATTTCCTGGCTGACAAGCAAGTGCTACTGGCAGGCCATTGGGAGCCTGCTCTACCTCGTGACCATCTTTCAACTGGACATTTTCACTGCTGTGAGCATCTTTTATAGGAAGGTGTAGGTCCCCACAAAAATTGACTGGCCAAGCCTGTGATACACTACCTCACCAGTACTGCACATGTTGGTTTGTGCCTGCCATCTCAGGTACTCCTCTCTTTGTTGGGTTTGTTGATACGGACTTTGCAGGTGACTGGGTGTATCACAAGTCAATGTCTGGCTACATGTTTCAGCTCGGCCAGACCACTGTGGCCTGGCCTGGAAGCAGAGCTCCAATGCAATATCATTAAAGGACACATTTTATTTAATTCAATGAAGTGTATAAACACAACTGGAGTTTCTGTACCCCTCTTGGTGTTTTGGCACTATGTGAGGGGCACATTTTCACCAGTCATCATATGCTGCCTGTGAGCTGTTGTGGCTCTAGCAGCTACAAAGCAAATAGATGTCCGGCATCCATGATCTGTGGGAGTATGTGTGATGGTGATGAGGATCTGTCCCAGTGACCTAATGCTGGCAGACCTCTTCACCAAGTCCCTTCCCATGTGTGGCTCATGAATGGGTGGTATCACTACTCAGCATGCAATAATTTGGGTCACTTGGTGGTTTTTCCAGTACTGGTTAACTGGATGTGTCGCGTTACCTCTCTCGACCATGCTGGCTTGGTTTTCCGCCTTCTATGTTGGGAAATGCTTGCCACCTCGCCATGGCCAGGTGGCCTCTTTCCATCTGCCAGCTCCTTTGGAACAAGAGAATGTCTCAGTCTGGGCTTTGGGAAGGACAGTGTTTTGTTTAGTTAGGCTATGCCCCTTTCCAGATTGTGATGCCCATTTTGCCCCAGCCTGAGCTGTGCTTAGTTGTCGTTAGTTGTCTGCTGTTTGTGCTGCGCCTCCTTTGGTGAGGAGGTGTGTTGGAAGTCACACCTCAGTGGAAGCGTGGGCATTCAGTGGCTCAAAGTCCAAGAGCTACCTAACACCTGGTGTATCAAAGACGAGAACTCTGGCACTGAGCCAGCTACCCTGGGGCTAGGGTTAACGGATGAACCCCATATGGCCACGCACACGTATAATTTGAGTGCGTGTGCAATGGCGCACATTACCCAGCATGCATCATCGCCTGGGGACATGTGCCGCTGGATATAAATACCGGTGCCAGCACATGAATTGTTCGCTCGTGTCTTCTGCCTCATAGCGGTTCTTTCTAGTGACATATGACAAATGCAACTTGGCTACAAGGGGAATACAGAGGTTTGTTTCATCTAATGTGGCCGATTTGGAAAAAGCTGTATAAAATAAACACATGCTCGGATTGATTTGATTTTTTTCACATGACTAAACAGACACTTTTGGTTTTTTAATTTAATTTTCCATAAACATTCGAAAACAAAATGGAGACTAAATAAATCGTTGGTTCGAGGGCTACATAAACGCACTTTCCGAAGAAAGAATTGGCTATTCCACAATAATTAGAAGGTGTAAAGAAAAAGTACCCCCACCCGCTTACAACAAAAGTGGTGGTGAACAAGGTTAAGCGCCTGGTCTCCAGTGAGAATTCAGCAACACAAAGGACGATCGCAAAACGTGTGGGAGTGTTGCAAACAACTGTTGATCGCATCACAGCTAAAGATGTACATCTTGAAAATAGGCACAAGGCCCGTTTTCATAAGCTCATGCCACACCACATTGCTGAAATGATGACCAGCCGCCGGAAGCTGTACGAGGACAACCTGGCTGGTGAACGGTGGAAGTACATTGTTATTCTGGATGAGGTGTGGGTCTATCTAAATGATTGTAACAAAATTCGGGCAATCTACTATCGTCCACATGGTGACAAGACATTTTCCAGATGGGTTTGTGAAACCAAAGAAAGTTTCTCGCTAGGATTCATGGTGGTGGCCGGTTTCTCATACAACGGAAAGATGACATTGAGACGGATTGGCTCCAAGGTGAAAATTAACTCTGCCTACTATCCGGCAAACGTCCTGGAACATTTATACTGACATGAAATCATCATACACTCATCATAGCCCAGTTGGTTTAGCGACTGACTGGTTTTGGCGGTCCCGGGTTCGATTCCTGGCACAAGGTCTCGAAAATTTTGATCCCTGGGTACTGGTCGTTCCCCCTAGAACAGTGTCTAAGTACCTTGAGGGGGACGTAACACCTGTAGTGTGGTTGACTACAGTTGATATGAACCAAAAAAATACCAATTGTGTATGGCAATAAAGCCAGCAATGTGTTCATCCATCAGGACAAGGCATCCAGCCATACCTCGTATTCCACAGTCGAATACATGTTGAATTTGAACGAGAAACGAAAATTCGGGCAATTCTCTTCAGCTGCATCCCAGTCAAGTCACTGGATGTCGCACCCATGGACTTCCACGCTTTTGGACTGTTGAAATGGGCACTCGGACACAGTCGATCTACTACTTTGAATGGCCTATGGAAATATGGAAAGTGTTGGAGCATGGCGCCTCCAGACACGGTTTCCAGACACATTAATGTCAACACGTCCCTTGAGTTATGTGCCCTGTGCATGGACTCTATTTCCATAGCACGTGTTCTCCCCCTCTTCAGAACCCCTGTAGCATGGGATCCAGTCCCCCTATGCATGGGAAGCATACTCCCCCACAGTTCTCAGACAGGTGCAGTCTGCTTGCGTCTGCTCTCCCTATATAAAGTGCATGCAATGCCAGAGTTCTCCAGAGTGTGTGTGGAACTCCCAACGAATAGTCATGTTCTGTCGTGGAAAGGTCTATACTGCACAAATGTTTTAGCGGCATCTCCCTTGCACTTTTGTAAGCAAGCGGAGAACGTTACATAGTTCGCCTAATAAAATAGTATCTTTTACTATTCTAATAAGGAGACTTATTAAACACTCTGTGTATTTGATGTTGATAGCATTTATTTAACAGTGCAAATTCACTTTACATAAATAAATGTTAGAGTACGGAACGAGATAACAAACATGACGACGAGTGACGAAACTGAGAGACCAGTGACGAGATGGCTGAGCGATGCGCGATAGCTCTTGCTATCGATATCGCCAGCCCTTGCATATCGATATTGCTCGATTGTGTTGATTGATATGCGGGAAGTTTGAATGTGATCTGAGTCGCTTCATTACATTCTCGAGTCGTCTCAGTGAAGTTGAAGTTATTTTATCGTCCGATAACCTGAGCGCGGTGTTAAGCACAATTTCTACAGAAAGTTTGCCAGGAGGAGTGGGCCAACATTGGCCATCATGTGCTTCAACGCACACTTCTACAGTGGATACTTAGCTGCAGGGCGATTGTCCAGAAACGTGGCCAACACATCGAGCACAACAGGTGGTGGAGAAATGGAATTTTATAGGTTATATAGCTTTTTCAAAATCGGTCAAATTAGATGAAACAACCTTCTGTAGTCAATCCTGTTTTAATTTTTTTTTCACTTCATTTATTGTCGACATCAGTTTAGCTAAAATCTCGCTAAGTTAGAATTAAGCACATTTATTGAAAATTGAGATCCGTCGCTAGCGAATTATGATGGTTTACTTACGGTATGTTCATTTTTATGCGATTTCAT
>JAQGBY010002847.1:0-21278 GCA_034698785.1 Mycogona germanica | reverse complement strand
TTGGTGCTGTCCGAATCCACCAATTCTGATCACCCAAACGTCATAAAAATCTCACTATATCAATACATATTAAGTATATTAGAAAAAGAAAAAACAAAGCTATCGAACACACAAAACATTTATGGGGTAGGATAATAATAAGTATATCTTCTATCTATATCTATAAATGTGAATGTATGTTTGTATGTATGTCCTAAACCATTCATCCGAGTACTATGAAATTTTGGGAAGTTGTTCACTACATTCTCGAGATGGTTTTTGCCAAATTTTTCTCTCCTACGATCATCAGATTGCTATCGATCATCAGATCGCGTCAACTGTGATCCCCAAACCTGGACTTCCTTGCAAGGCTTCTAGGTGTGCTCCCCACTCATTCAGAGAAACCTTCAACGTTCTTCTCTCTTTTGTTCTTCTCACTGACGTCAGTTCAGAACCCCCTCCCCTCACAGTAAACAGTTTCATTTAACGCCACGGGAAAGCGGCAAAGCACGGGAAAGCGGCAAAGCACGGGAAAGTGGGAAATCACGGGAAAGGGGGAAAGCACGGGAAAGCGGGATGCAAATGAATGCATCCTATCGAATCGCAGCAATGCGCGACGGGTCAGCAAGTGTATTCATAAAAATAGGGGTTGTGCCCGGGACAGACCGGACGAAAAAGATGAACGAGAGTTGGCGATAACTTTTATTCCCATGCTGTGACGGATTTAAGGGGCATGCCTGTATATGCCTGCATGTAACTATAGTCTCTTAAGTATATGTATGCTCATGAACATCCTAAGGAAATTAGATAAGGGAAAGTCAACAAAATCGACGTCCATGCGCACCTAGCGGCATAAACAGATTATGCCGCGCTATCGTCGTGTGATCCAGTCTTAATATCAAATGCCAAGCGCTGCACTCTCGCCGAAATGGAAGCAGTTTGATTTACGATTTCGCCTGTGCAGAGCGAGCAATTTTATATTCGCTACTTTAATATGCTGCGAGTGAGGTAATCCCGCCCCGCTAGCAACAAATAATAAATTAATCAACTGCGTCGTTTTGCCGTGTTTCGCTGTTATGGACTTGGTTTTATTTACAGTACATTTCCGTCTGCGACTGTTTAAACAGCCGGCCAAAGGTATCCCGGTTTCTGAGTCACCTGGTGGCGGTAGGTGGAAGTCTAGGTTAGGTTAGTAACCAGTGCAGCAAAGCCCTAATTAAGGTAGAAGGTCTAGATTTCAGTAGGCCTATTTATTCGGCAAGAATAGGTAATCTCTAAAAAGGAATGATCTCTCTTTTTTGTTCGGTAATGTATGGTAACGTGAGTAATTGTTATGCTTAGAGTCACGCTAGTTTGGCGTGTTTCGTCAGGCAGCTACGGCCATTTAGCGCTATATAATATCGCACTAACCACCCACGTAGTTCCACATCAAAGTATGCAACATAGGCAAGTAATGCACCCGTCACTTCCTTTGCGTCTGTGTCCGTCCTGAGGCTCCACCAAACCGCCGCCAATACAGGTTTCAGTCATTGCAACTAAGATGAAGTCAACATAAACTTAGGTTTAACAATTTTACTTCGGGATCGAATAAACGAGAGAGCTTGCGAACCCGGGAATCGAACCTGGAAACCGTCCCGTCACAAGTCTGGTCTCTCAACCAACGGTCTACTCTGTATAGAAGGCAATATCGGACTTCATATCGTGGTTTTAATTATTTCATTTCGTTGTTTGAAATCATATTTCTTTTTACTCGATAATTTTTCCAAGCGCAACTCAGCAGAAATCTGGTTACAATTTTCAAACGCCGAACGCGCTCGATGACCGAAAAAGACAATCCTAATAAGCTGGCGAAATCACAGTTTGTGCTAGCGTCAGGACTTCTTTTATTTGTTTTACGCCGAATGGTTCGTTCTTCGTTTTCCCCGTCTGATCTCCTCCTCTCGTCTTGCGTTCAGTCGGAGATTTTTCGGAATTATTTCGTGGCTCTGCTCTCTCCGAACGTGTCTGGATTCAGATTACGTGAGATCCCTGTCTGATGGGGTAAATAGCTATTGCGATGGGCTTTGTTGTAGGTGGGATGGAGCATGGTGAGAGGACGCCATGCTCATTCGAAATTTTCTTCTGAAATCAGATACTCGGGTGGTAGGGGTAAAAAAATGCTCCCTGTCTGTTCGAAACTCTGTGTTTTTCGCAATTACCAGTTCAATTAATAATAATAGTAAAATATTATTTAACAGACGAGTCCGCCATTCGTGTTCGTCTCTTTCGTTCGGTCTGTCCCGAAATTCATGTTCTCGATGCTAGGTGATTGTTTATAATCTGGTATCGATAGTTTCAGGTGTTTCCACAGCATTCCTCAAACCCTATAAGGAAGGATTCTGTAAGTGCTGTGTAACATTGGCCTAAGACGGGACACTTGAGCAGTGCCACAAATGAGATGAACAAAATGTGGGAAAAGAAATACTGTAAGATGTGGGAATCTACAGTACTATTGCGCTTTTCATGCAAGCTTAGAATGCTCAAAGCCCTTATATGCTACTCCTGAGCTACCCCAATAGTTGTCACCTTCTGTGACATAGTGGTATCACCTTGCGATGTTACATGTGTGCGATCATGCATTACTGCTCTTGAATTACCGCCCTTTTGCCAGTGAAGCACAAAGTGCAACTGACAACCTGTCCATCTCATCTTACCACCTGTATAACTTATTATTTATTTTTTTAGTGACTAATAGTTTTTTGTCACCTGCGTGACAGCCCATAAAGGGTCCCCTCTTGTGTTTTTGTCTGTGCTCTTTAATTGATGGACCATGGGTTTTGCACCTTAATTGTCTTAAATGTCTCATTCGCTATGTTCCCCAAATCATCTTTTCACAGGGGTCATGTATTATATCAATTCGCTCTCAAACTTGCTGTGCCTTTGTAGCCGCTTGTCACCTCGCTCGAATCACCAATAGAGCTAGGGTGTATCTCGTTTGAAAATCCAGCTCACATTGTTGTTAACTAGCGCAATTGCTCTGTTTTGTAATCACACCTACAGTTCCATTGGCTCGCATAGGTGGGCCACTCATTATTGTCTGGGGAAATCTCTTTTTAATTTTGCCATTGAGCCTCCTTACAATACATGTCTGTATTCCAGTGTTTATTCCTTAATGTTATGTATAGTGTCCTCAATAATATGTTGTTCACATTTGATAAAATCGACGAGTAAACAAACGTTCCAGGCCACCTAGGGCGGTTAAGTTGTGTAGACAACGGTGTCACCCTAGAGTGATGTGTGGTGGAAATTTAAAAAAAAAAGATTAAAATATGACAGATGCGTATAAGGCCTGAGTAGGCTACTGCACCTTTTGTCGAGAAAAGTTGTAACTAGTTCTATCCTCTATTATTGCATCTCGTTGGGTTGCTCTTTTAATTTTGGTCACATCACTTTCCACCAACCAGCCCCAAACAGCCGGTAATAATGGTTGCACTTAATGTGATAAGATATGGACGTAGTGTTTCTTTTTAACAAGACAAACGCAATATGTTGTATTTATTTCCGCTTGACTGAGTGCGATTTGTTCGCCATATCTACCATCATATATTATTATGGTCAATGTCACCTTATCTCCAACTGTGACTTAAAATAGCAAAATAAAGGCGACGCCATTTTTTTAAAAATCGTCTTCATTCTAAAATGGCATCTCTCAACATATTTCTGAGATCTAAATATGGACTGTGTTTGAAACGCTCATGATTTTCATGTTTAGTACGGATTATTTGAGCAATCATAAAGTGTGCCCCGCAGAATTTTTTTCTTTTTGGGGTACCCCCTTCCTCCCCGTAAGTAGGAGTAACCCAATCATTTCTATCTATGATCTACATTGCCGAGCTAAATGTTTCCGGGAGTCTTTTATTCTTTAATCAGCGAGTAATGTCAGGGAAAAAGTCACTGCAATTTTAATACAGTCGCCCGTTGTTTCCCCCCAGTTCTTCTCAGTTTTCAAATTGCTTTGCCAGGTCATTGGCCCTTCATGTCTGCCAATTATTAATCTCTGACTGAATGAGTTTTATCGACTAAATTTTTCGCTCTCTTCAGGCGTGCGCTTTTAAAAAGCGGTCGGGGGATGCTTTGAGTAATTTCGATCAAGATCACCATGTGGAGGAACTAACGTTTCGCACAAAAGGTTTTATCCACTTGCAGGCGATGCTTGCACCATCATAGTTTGTGGTGTCAACGGTTTGTTAGCTCAGTTGGTACGGATTGTTGCGTACAGTTGGTACCACATGGATTGTGATGTACAGTGATCTCAACTTCTGCGGCTTTTTTGTGGCCGGGGGGTGATGTTGATTTTGACTTTTCGCGCGGAATTTTTGGTGACATCAATATAAGCGAACCAATAACCATTGCTATGCTCCCATTGACTAAAATCTGTCTTAAACTTGATTTCCGAAAGCCCTGCGTATTTGAATTACCATCTTGAATTGAGGTTTTTCTTTTCAAAAGACACGAGACTGGCTGCTGTTTATTAGATGATTGACTTGAGTCGATGTGAACGGGCCAACGAGACGTGTGACGTCACATTTTCCATGTTAACAAGGAATGACGTTTTGCCAGCGTTTTGCGTCGTTCAGGAAATATAAAAAACGCAAACTCTCCTCTTTTTTTTTTTACAGCATGATAAAATTGATGTCACGTTCACGGCGTTCTTCATTTGGTTACTTAATTCGAAATCTGTTCTGAATGAGAACCATCTACAATGAAAATTCGGATGCAAATTTAGGAGAGTATAAAAGCGTGTAATATTAATTACAGAGTAGGTGACGATTCAAATTTAATTGCAGAAGATCTGCCGTTCAACCGAAAAGCGGCCAGTCGTAATCTGTTATCAATACGTATCTGGATTCAATTGTATCTGGATCTGGGTACAGTATCTGGATTGTTCAAATCTAACGAACTGAAAGGCCTAGAAACAGCTACCCATTAGAAATATCAGAATTTTTTTCGAATAAAGTATGTTGGATTGCCGCCATTTTTTGAAAAGTCGCATCATGCCATATTAAGTACATAACAGTGCCTGACAGATGCACTCTTATTTCGATTGTAATTGTCAAATTTGACATCAACGACACCTTGCGTGACCCAGTTTATTAAGAATTTATTTTTTATAAAATGTTGAAGAAAATGTGTTCTTGATTTTCTCCATCGATTCTGATTACATGACAAACTAGATTTTTATTCCATTCCATTTGTAGTTGCACAGGATTGAGAGTTTCTGCCAAGCTTATGCGATTTTTTCCCTCGCTTCTTGTCCCCTGCTGGCAAATGCCAGCAAAGCATTTTCGATTAGCACTTTCGCCGTCACGGTCCGCTGGATCCGGTATTTTTGCGGGAGTCATTTGTCCCTGTTACCGCCAGAACGATCCCATAACCGTCAGGCTTTACTGACCACTCTACCCCTAATGTGGAATATGGTGGCAGGATTCTTACGTTGCATAGCTCGAGTCCATTTCTATTTTGTTTATCTCTGTTGTTTTGTTGGTTTTGGGATAGTTTGCATTTTAGTAGCAATTTTATTTTTGACATTGCAAAGACTGTGCAAATATTTGAGCGTTTGATTCGACACGTCCGCGCCTCCTCATCAAGGCTTCATCTCGTCTTCGCATGACGTCACCTTGTGAGGGCGTGGTGCACATTTTCAAGCGGTTCTCTGATAAATGAATCAGTTTATCAGATTTTCGGAAGATTGGGTTGATAATTAATATTGATGACAACATGTTTCGTCTTTGGACATGTACATGGTAATGAGTATTAATGATTTTATTTAGGTTTGTTGATTAACTTGATAGATAGATTGATTGATTGATGGTCATGAATATGACCAATAAATATTTGAATTGAGTCTTGAGTCGAGGATATGTATCAGATATGCAATGGTGTCTTTTTTTGTAGGTATACTATTTCCGCCATCGTAATAATAAAAAGAGCACGGTTTAAATATGTTCTGACGTGTATTTTTTTTTCTAAAGATTTACAAAGAACGGTTTAGTGTTTTAATATAATTGCAAGAGATACACATACTTGATATATACTTCTGTAAGAGGACTTCAAATGAGTTGTTTTAAAATTTCTGTCAGTTGGAACTAAGACTTGTATTTTTCGTCATTTAAACCGCAGCGGGTAAGTTTCCATAGTGAATACTCCGTACAAACTATCAACTGCATGATCCACTTGCGAAACCCCAAACTGCTTCCAAACGTTGAAAACTTTATAATTAGTCCCCAACTGGGGATTCGAACCAGGAACTCAATTGAGGGCGAATATCAATTCATAGTCGATGCCTTTACCCTCTCAGCCGTTCGTCTTTCCCCTATGTAGATAAGGACACTGTTGTGGTGAGACACACGGCGACTTTTCTGCTAGACAAAGAAGACTTCTAACCGATATTTTAAAATAAAATAAAATATTCATAATAAATTCATAATAAATTCTTAATGAAATAGGGGTTGTCTCCAGGACAGCACCGGACGAGCAACTCTCCAATAAAATAATAGAAAACATTTTAAATTGACATTTAATAAACATTTAATAGAAGATATTTTAAAAGTCGACAGGCTCCCGGCACAGTACAAGATCTGGATTTCAGTCTCGAGTCGAGCATCAAAATTTCCAGACAAAGTTTTGTAAATAAATCAATAAAATAAAATCAATAAAATAAAATCAATAAAATAAAATAAAATCAATAAAAATGAAACAGTTAAAATTAAAATGTCTTCACGCATCATTCATTAACTTACTCGTCACATTTTGACATTTGTTTGAAAAACGTTGCTGCTGCTGTCGGCGGCCATCTTTGAAGCATCTTCAATCATTGACCCTTGTAATCGTGGCGGCTATATATGACCTATTCGATTAATAAATTGATAAGACACGAAGGTTATTTTTATTTTATTCATATATTGTTTCAGCAGATATCAACAAGATTAAAAACAATAAATGATATCAAAATATTGTAAGCAACCAAGTGATATCAGCATTGCATTGTAGGTTTGCTATCAGTACGCCGCCTGCACATAAAAAATATGTTAGAACAAAATTAGTTTTGAATTCTATTGCAACGGAAATATTATATTTTGCTACGTGTACCGCTTAAGAAAAGAGGCGTTATGGTGTTGCCCGATTAGTCAATTTGGTACCGAAAAATCCGGTTCCGAACCAGGTTGCATTGTCCTGTCCGCAAATTGAAAGTGCTTAGTTAGCGTGTGCCCATGGGTCCAATTGTCGGAACGAACGCTGATGACCCCACCTAGTGGTAGAAATAAATTCGCCCTGGGGAAATTGTCGCCTCTGTCGACGATCAAAATAATTCGTTATGGTAGGGGCTGGCTTTTGGTTAGTCCTTGATCAATTGACCTATCAAGCAGTTTCCTTTTGTTGAACTGAAATTTTTAATTTTATCGCACCTACAGTCATTCTGTCTGCTGTTATTGCATGCACTGATTGGATAATATCTTCTTGATGGCTTTTGTATATTTTGATGACATCAGTGCTCGTTAATTGGGAATATAGTACGACTCGTCGAAACGCAGTTGGTTAAGCAACGGACTGTGCTTCGGCGGTCCTGGCTTCGATTCCCGGCGCGGGCTCTCGATTATTCGATCCCGGGGTATTGGTGAAAATGTGCCTCTCACATAGTGCCTAAGCAGTGAGAGGGGTACAGAATCTTCCTGTTGTGATGTACACTTCAGTGAATTATACAGTAGTTTATACAGTAGTTTTTAGTGCCATTCGAGGAACCTCCGGGGGTCTCATATGGTGAAATGGTTTGCGTGCCGAACTGTTATTCCTGTGATCGCGGCATCCATTCCCGACCGAGACCTTTGGAATTTTTCGGGCGGGCGCCTTCATTCGGAGTGGAAGTAAAATCGTGGGACCGGCGCATGTACGATTTCAGGTCCACGTTAGAAGATCCTTACCTAGGTTTAGGCTCTTCGGGATTCAGCACCTACACCTGTATAAGATTAGATGAGCAGCAATCGAGAACCTCACTGCAAATACAGTATTAAAAGTTCGTCGCAGCTCCCTGAAGCGCGTTTTACGTTCAGGTATCTTAAGAGAACGTTTACAAGATTACCCTCGTTACACTGGCCAAGCATATTAGCGTACTTTAAGGGTACTTAACCTCACTTAAAGGGGAACCTTTAGATTTTTGTTTTTAATTCACAATAGTGTATATCACTACTGGTGTTTCTGTATCCATCTTGGTGCTTAGGCACCAATCACATTTTCACCAGAACCCCGGGATCGAATAATCGTGAGCCCATACCGGGAATCGAACCCGGGACCACCGAGCCACAGTCAGTCGCTAATCCAACTGGGCTACGACAAGTCGTACACATATTGACTTGCGATGTGACCGTACTATGACAGGAAACTACTGTGCGTTCTCGAAGGAAAACTCTCCTATCTCAAATGGGCTAAAAATAATCAGATGAGCTTAAGAGGGCGCGTACAACTTTCTATGTTGTCTATGTTAGCGATTGGAATCTCGAATTTAGAAAACAGTTTTTGCGCCAATCTCAGGCACGCATAGTTTGTATGCAGAGTATTCAAGAAAAAGGAAACCGTCTTGTGACATTCTTGGAAAAGGAGGAGATAGATATGTTCGAGTTTCGGAATGGGATCTTGGGAGGATATATTCAAAGGTGTCGTATCTCCCAGTTCTGTTCCGTTAACGGTTAGTTTTATTGATCCACTTGGAATTTTTTGCTCTCTCGCCGAATAACCTTTCTTTCCGACAACGACGTTCGACCAGCGAGCGGCAAATTGAAAGAATAGAAATCGCAGCTAATTTTTCAATTAGTGCCGGGAATTTCTCGCCACCCTTCTTTATACACTTCTATACTTTGTTGCAGTAGTAGATGTTGTAAGTGGGTGACGCTACCCACCAGCTTGGCCGTGTTACCTGCATCGCAGCTTTCGCTCACATAACACTGACTGCCCATTGTACAAGAGAAACGCGTTTGGGCTGTTGGTACACCCCTAGTCGCAGTGCTTTCTGTCGGCGACATGGAGTGGCGGATTCTGGCTTCGGACGCATAAAACTGGCATTCTGTTCGCTGAGGGAAACGTGTGGAAGTGTTCAATGAAATGAACCACTTTACAAGATAAGCAGAAACGTGTTGCGCAAATCGGTATTTTTTAGAAATTGCTAGTAGAAGGGGGAACGATGGCGCTTTTCTTTTCCGGTCTACGTAGGTTGGAATAAAATAAAATATTCATAATAAATTCATAATGAAATAGGGGTTGTCTCCGGGACAGCACCGGACGACAAAAAGACGACCAGAGTCGGCGAGAAACTCTCAAACAAAATAATAGAACACACTCTATTATTCGACACCTTCGGAATTTTTCGGGCGAAAGAAATTCCTTAATGCGCCTTCGTTCGGAATGGAAGTAAAGCCATGGGACCCGTGCCTGTACGATGTCAGGTACACGTTAAAGATCCCTACCTAGGTAGCTTATACTAAGCCTGGGCTAGGCAAAATTACCAGGTCGCCTCCTGGGGGGTTCTAGTTCTGGACCTCCTTAACAAATATATCAGATACAACTGGTCGTTCGACCCCCGCCATAGGCCCCTCTCTTGGGGACTGATTGTGGGTACATATTGTAATTGTAATAAGGATAACTAACTGAGAACCATTGCAACTGACGACAAAGGACGACGGCGATTCACCCTTACCTATTTTTCCCACATCCTCATCTCCCTAGGAAAATTAAAAAGATAAAATATAAATTATTATAAAGTGAACAGTACTAACTAATTATAATTATAAGTAAACTTTTATATTTTATCTTTTTAATTTTCCTCGGGAGATGAGGATGTGGGAAAAGTTGGTAAGTGTGAATTTGAGAGTTTCTCGCCGACTCTGGTCGGCTTTTTTCGTCCGGTGCTGTCCCTAACATCGTACATGCGCTGGTCCCACGGCTTTACTTCCATTCCGAAGGAAGGCGCTCCTAAAAATTTATCTTTTCCGAAAAATTCTGTCTTGGCCCATGATTGAACCCGCGTTCTTTGATGAACGAGTGTAGCTATTCGAAGCGCTTGTGACAATTCTCGCTTGGTGACCTCTATTGGTTGGTATTCAGCAACGCGGTGTGCAAACCGCCTGACGGGTCGAAACCCAACGGGGCATGAAATCTTGTTTGTCCGCTCCATTGACTCTTGGAACGTCCAAATCGAACTACACGCGGGTCGATCGCATCGAAGGACCCGGTAGACCTTTCGATCCGCGACCTGGATACGTTTATCACCCGTCTGGAGATGTTAAGCCATATGGGCGATTCGACGTTTTATCAATGGTCGGTCTGAGCATAACTGAACTTATCACAGCTAGCCTGAAAATTAAAAAATAAAACATGTTGAAAGCGTGTTGCTGTTGATCGTCATGTAGATTAAAAGTAAAATTAGACAGACAGTTGTTCAACAGTGAAGTCAATCAGAATTTTTGAAATTATGAAATGATGTTTCAAAGTATCACGGTACAATTTACGGCCACATGCAATGATAACAAGAAAATTGAGCAGGTAACGTATAAATTTGGCCAATACTAATGCTGGTAAAAGAAAAGAGAAATGGCCGAAATCAATCGCGATAGCATTTTATTTATCTATGCTTTATCGCACCACGGCAAAGATAACACGCAATTATTTTTCTGTGAGGTTCAATCTTATTTGTTCTTACAATTTTTTGAGCCGTCATATGTCCATACGATTTTCGAGCAAGACCCGGATCGGGTAAATCCTTTCTTGTCTAAATTTTAATTTTTTGCTAAAGTCTACTTGACTTCACAGCTCTAGTTGAGAGCGTCACATTCGCACCGGTACCCCGAGACGAAAAAAAAGCTAGAGCCCGCTTTGGGAATGGAACTCTGGGTCATCGCGCCACCAAATCTTTCGCCAAAGTAAATGAGACCTATATTGCACTTTATATTTTAAAACAGAAATGAGGCAGTACATGTAGTCACGATATTTCATTCTCTCTCTCTCTCTCCCCCCCCCCACCACCGATTCACTTCCATCCGCACAATGTAAAAACGAGCACAAACTATAGCAGCAGTTCGAATTGGGGAGAGGGGGGGGGCGATTTAGGTGGTGGGGGTTTTTGTTGCCATAGTGACCCGACGAGAAGCCCGCGTTTGATGGTCAGTCTCTCGTCCAGAATGATAAATCGAGTGGAAAGTGTTGAGGTCGCGGCCATTTTGATTGCTCTTAATTGAATGGAATTGGGAGGCCCGACCTATCGTTTTTTATCCTTCTTTGGACGCCGTTAAACGAAATAGGTACTGTACATGGTCTGATTCGATCAATTTCACGCTTCCCGAAACTTACTGTACACGTATATATTTCCATTTGCGCGGTGGTATGTTAGCCATTTTTGACTTATTCTTTTGTTTTCATTATTTGTTCCTTTTTTATTTTTTAAATAGATATTTTGCACCAACGATCTTTTTGGAGAATGTGCTCCGCCATTGTCGTTCGTCATTATAATTTGTGCTTGAGAACTCCCTCTGTGAAAGTCGAAGTGTCACATATCAAGCCATTCTTATCAATGGTGTCTGTTAAGAGAAATCGTTGGTTGCGCTGGTGAATCGACATGAGCACCGCTATCTTGAAATGATGCCGCAAAGTTAATTGCGCCGTCCCCCGCTGGGTCTCCTAGCTTTTGTTCTGAACTCGGCTGGTCCCGGGTTCGATTCCCGTCGCGGGCTCTCGAAAATGTCAATACCTTTTTCATTCGCCATCGCCGACTATCGACACGAGGGGAAATTACGAAGCACAGAGCTGCCTGTATCGCCGTCCAAGAAAAAAAATGTTTGTTAAGGATGTTCACCATTGATTGAACATATTAGTATTTTGATGTTTAAAATGTGATTTTGTCATGTTTGATCGCCAAATAAATAAACAAAACTTTTGAGAAATTCTTTAAATTTCTGAAGAAAGTATGAGCACGAGCGAGGTTTAAACACAAGACCAGTCATTCGTCAGTTCTTCGAAAGTTAAATTTGTGAATTTTTTGTCGAGACAAGGGCGCTTCATACCTTTGTAGCTCGTAAAAGAGAATTCTCTTGCTTTTGTGTGAGTTTAGCCGGTTTAAGTATGCTGAAGTGGAGTTATACCCTATTTTTTTTTAAATTCACTGAAGTGCGGACACATCAGGAAGATTCTGTACCCCTCTCAGTGCTTAGGCACTATGTGAGAGACACATTTTCACCAGTACCCCGAGCCAAAGCCCGCGCCGGGAATCGAACCCGGGACCGTCGAACCACAGTCCGTCGCTTAACCAACTGCGCTACGACGGGTCGTACTGGGTTACACTGGCAAGGTGCTTAGCAAGGTGCGTTTAGACATTGAACAGAATCAGCACGTGCCGCTCGGTCGTGCTTTGCCAATTGTGCTTGAGAGGGTACATTCCACTTTTAATAAGATTGGATCAAGTGATATCGCTCTCGTTGGACACGATCTCAAAGGAGAATTTGCCCCAATCTCAAGCACAATTGAAATCTCTCAAGCAGCTTGAAACATGCCTACAGTGTAACTAGGATATTAGGTTAGGTTAGGGTTATCGGATCTTTCCCTAAACTGATATGAAACCCTGGACTGAGGTGAAAATGTGCAAATGGGCAAAAGCGCTTTTGAAGACTCAAATATTTGATAAAACTATTTTCATTTTTAAAAAATGCTAATTTCTCCTGTATTCTCTAATTGTTTCCCAATTTATGGTTGTGGCAGAAACGAATTAATATCTACAGTAGGAGATTTGGCGTCATGGAATCGGTCACATTGGTAGTGTGAGCGCTGCATAACGGGGATTAACATTGTGGACTCGTTTAAAGATAACGGTGCTACACTAGCGCAACTGGCGATTTCGCGAAACATCTGTCATAGAAGAGACGCGGCTTGGTTTTTTAACATTCACTGTACACATGTAGTTGCAAATATTTGACACCACTGCATGAATTTGAACTTTGCCATATTTGTTGTCGTTTTAAAATAATAAAAATATGCACACATGGCCGGAGGGGAGTGGAAGGTTAAGGCGCTTCAGCGTTGTAACTCTCCCAATTAGTCGATGTGAGAATTGTAAAAAAAACCTATCAGTGCAATGTCTATTGACAGAATAGATAAAAATACAGTTGCGCACGATGTGGTCTAATTTGGTAAGATTTAGAACTCTAATATTAAAGGAGATGTGGCTTTGGTAGGCAATGTGGATTTTTATTAGGTCTCTGACAAAAGTGATACTTTGCGGTAGCTCATGCAATTCAATATACCAAAATCATCAATTGTTCTAAGACTAGCCTGGTTAAATGGAGACTGGTAGCAATAAAAAACACAATTTGATTCCTTTTATGATTCTATTTATATCTGAGAGCAACTGAGATGAATCCACCACGGTCGGTAAAACTCCAGATCATTCCCAAATTGATAGAAAATTCTCCAGCACTGTAACATCATACACACCTATCGCTCTGGTTAGATACTATCAAAACAATCTACCATGAACCTGATGGTGAACAACTATCGATACTTTTGTCGGGACTAGAGATTATCCTTTGCCGACTTATTCTCCGGGACGTCACCAATGGGTTCAATGGGCGTGTGTGTGTGGAAAAACTTTTGGAAACACTCTACAAAATATCAACCCCACTGACCAACCCCCAAGGAGTGTAAGATTTGTGGATATGGTTTTTCCGCTCTCCCATTGCTTATGTCGTTTGCGTGTTTTCGGTTTGCGTGCTTATGTAGGGATGATGGGGAAAATTTTAATGCGTTTTTTCGTGCAGAAGCAATTCCGACGGGGTTTTTTTCTCTCCGCGGTTGCCCGCCGAATTGCTTTTCTCCTGTACGTGACCAGGCTTTCGCTGCGTCGTGGTCAAGCTGCTCTCTGGACCCACGGCGATCGTCACTAAAGGTGAGCTGATACCCTGAAGCCGTTTCCATTTTTCCTTTTTTAAAATAGCAACTCAAAAATAAATTAATGGCCCATTTTTTAAAAAACTGAATACTGAATTGCACTGCAGGAACATTAGAAGTGATTCAGAACGACTCGTCGTGGCGCAGTTGGTTAAGCGACCGACTGTGGTTCGGCGGTCCCGGGTTCGATTCCCGGCGCGGGCTCTCGATTATTCAATCCCGGGGTACTGGTGAAAATGTGCCTCTCACATAGCGCCTAAGCACTGAGAGGGGTACATAATCTTCCTGTACACTTCAGTGAATTAAAAAAAAAAGTATTCAGGGTGTCACATCAACGAGGTCTAGCGTCGGAAATTGAACTCGGATCGTTGACGACGAGTCTTGGTTTTTAATCAGGATGTTCGATAAAAGAATTTTTGCATTTTCAGTTGAGATTACATCAGTTGGATCATATTCTGTATTTTGTAAATCTGGAGAACTATTTATCTGTGGTGACGATGAGATTTCAATTATCGTCGATGGCGACGCTTTGGTCTTTTTTATTTGCTTTATACCAAACGAGCGAGAGACATTAACAGTAATTTCTCTAGTGCGTACATAGCTAAACGTGAATATGTCCAAAATAGACACCTACAAGGTAAACAGTAACTGCGCCATCTACGGAAACGGAATACTCCATGGTGGTAGGATGCAAATAAATATGCCGATTTGTTTGCGTAAACAAAAGGGTGGATCATCCCATCAAAATTTTTCAGCAATACGTCGTTTTCGCTAATATCCCTGTAGGATCCGCCACTATTGATTAAACAGTAATTGGTTGCTCGCCATCGAAGCGCCATCTTTTGAGAAATGACGGAAGCACACATTTGTGACGGGAGAGAGGGGGGTAAAACTGGTTATTAAAAGTAATAAGGCCTTTTGATATTCTAGCCCTTAAATTTCGTTGGATGAAGAGGGCCATACAACTTTTATATATTTTAATTTCGAAAGAGACCTAGGCACAAGAAATAGTAGACAATGGCGTTGCTCGTTTATGTGTATAGGATCGTAATTTCCAATTTCACAAAATTGAACAATAGTGAAAAGGTGTTGTTGGTCGAGATTGCTTTCGACAACTAAAGCTGCGAAATGAGAAAAACTCGCCATTTTTACGACTGACAACTGGAAATGGCGTCGGGCTTTTTGAAACAAACAGCCACGCAGCTACCAAACGTCGTTTGTCTATTGGTGCGCAAGCTTTTGCAGGGGGCGGGCCGCAACTCAAGGTTCCGAAAAGATAGTGAACATGGTAACGCAGTTGAGTTAAAAGTGGCAACCTTTTTTAAATTGCGGGCCGCAGTGGTATTTGTCGCATTGATGCTACTGACTCACAGGTTTACCGAGAAATTGCCAAATTTATAAACTCAATAACGTTTGATTTTTGAGAGTGGGCACATGGCTACCTTTTTTATTATAGCGGGACTATTACGGATTTACGGTTTATTATTTTTGGAGCCTTTATCACCCTAACACCTTCCCCAGGAGGTGTTTGGTAATTTTGCAAATATAGGCTTCAGACATAGGTAGGGGCCACTTGTGCATGATATTGTTTGTACCCAAGGCTTTACGGAAATTCCGAAGGAAAGCACACATAGGAATTTCTCTCGCCCGAAGTGTTCGGACGATTCGGACGATTTCTGCCCGGGTTTATGAGGAATGACAGTTGCAATTTGAATCGCTAACCATTAAAGCAAAATATAATCCGAAAATTGGCGAACGTCAAAATACATCAGCGTTTTGAGTGTTAACCTTTTTTTAACCGCGGGCCGCAATCCACTTTGACCGCCAATGGCCGTACCAGATGTTCGATATATATATAAAGCCAACGACTATGGCAAGTTTTTCTTATCAAAGAGCAATGCAAATTTTTGCTCTTTAAAGGACGACACACTATCACAAATTGTTTTGGAATCGGAAAGACTGTTAGGCATATGAGGTTGATTTTCAATTGCCTTCTCTATCTATACAAAGTTCAAAACACAATTTAATCTCGCAACATTTAATCTCGGGTTTCCTTATTAGTAAATACCGACAATTTCTGCCTAAGATCTTCGGAGTAAACAAATGAAAGCAGATATCATTTGTTGCGACGAAGAAAAGAAAATGAACAAAGGCTCTAATTTTATTGTTCTGTGAACCCATATTCAATTTTGTTTCGAGAATCTCACACTGTTGACCAACTAATTGATTTTTCCAGCAATTCTGGCTCTTTGCCTTTAACGATTCTTAGCATTTTGTGGATAGCGTGCTTGCCTTCTATGCCTGTATCGCGATTTCGATTCCGGCCGATACCTTGCGACGTGTGCGCCTGTTCCGATGTTTAGACACGTTAAAACGTTAGGCAGCCTATGTTAGGCAAAATTACCAGGTCGCCCCAGGGGTACTTAAACCTAGAATGGTGGTAAAGTATCCTTAACAAATATTTTTATCAACGGTTTCCTTTGAAATATTTGAGTTAGAGACATAGTCTCTGCAGTGAAGCGATCGATGTCTAGCGTATTATTGTTTCTCCGCGGTCTCAATTGACCATTAATTTGGATTTGTTTCCCAATTTGAAGACATTTTTGCGTTGTAACACCTTGCGCACATTTATCATTTTTGCGTGTATTCTCGCCCATCATCGTTTCGGTTCGGCGATTTTTATGAGCATTTTCGTCTTGTGTGTTTTATTTGTTCGTGAACTTTCAAGGTTCCTTTTAACTTGGAATTATGGGAGTTGGTTGGGTCTGGGCGCTTTCTGCTATATATGTGGAATGAAGTTAGGTTGAATCCAGCGTCTGAGAAAGTATACTGAAGTAGACAACGCTTCTCGATTTTTATTTATTTATTGTATTATTTTTTTTAATCCTCTGTAGTCAACCACACTACAGGCGTTCTGTACTTTGGTGCTTTGGCACGTAGGGCACTTCCATTACCCCGGGATTAAAACTTTCGCGAGCCCGCGCCGGGAATCGAACCCGGGACCGCCGAGCCACAATCAGACGCAATACCGACTGGGCTACGACGAGTCGTAGAATTTCGAAATGTCATTGATCTACTTGATACTCATGTCTAATATTAACAGTGTCCACTTTCGCCATCACTTTGGACTGGAAAAACAAAAATTGGATAATGGAATTTTTTGAAAATAATTTTTCTTTTCTTAATGAATTTTTTCCGATTTCTTTGTCATTATTTAAAAAACATATCTTCTAAATATTTTCAAAATTTGTCAAGCCGTGGTCAGACATATTTCGCAGGCTCGTTATCTTTCGTCGCGTCTTTGGCACATCTAAACTGCTCTTTTTAAACCACGGTTTCAAACATAGAGAAAACTAATAAATGCATTTTTTTTGTTGGATCGTCAGGATCGCAAAAATTCTAGAACAGTCGCTGCTGGAATTACTATCACTTTAGAAGTTAAAAGAACACGCAAACAGTTGTTTGCAGCCTTTACGGGTTGGCTGCATCTCTTATTCCCCCTTCAGAATGCTAAACGTAGGCAGTAAAAATTGAATAAATGTGTCAGCATTGGTTGTGCGTTGATATATCGACTACCCGAAATGAACTAACGTAAAATTCTCTGAGAGAAACGAATGAATATGTCAACATTGCAGACAATTTCCATTTTCTCAGCGTTTCATTTTTACCCCTTTCCTTCTTTACTGCCGGTTCTAGCGAAGATTCTGTGTTTTCAAGAATGCTTGTTTCTCCAGGGCTTTCTTGCCAGAGCAGAAGTCTAGTAACGGAGAGTTGTCTTTTCCGCCGAAGTCGGAATCCATATTTAGTGCGCCAGATATTCCTACGCAAGCCTTCAATTGAAGTCATGGGATCGATGCCTGCCCGATTTCATATCAGGTATACGTTAAAGATACGTACGACTCGGCGTAGCCCAGTTGGTTTAACGACTGACTGTGGTTTCGGCGCGGTCCCGGGTTCGATTCCCGGTGCGTGCTCGCGAAAAAAAAAATTCGATCCCGGGGTACTGGTCGTTCCCCCTCGCATAGTGCCTAAGCACCATTAGGGGGACGTAACGCCTGTAGTGCGGTTGAAAGATCAATACCAAATAATTTATTTCATTTTGGAAGTTGGTTGTGATGATTACGGCTCATTATACCTTTGTTGCACTTGTGACCTTTTGAGCTTGTTTAAAAGATCTCAATTGTCATTGAAATGTTGGGAATACACTGAACAAAGTCGGCGTTGCAAGATATTATTGTTCATTCTTGAATAGAGATTCACCAATCATAAATGAGCTCAGGTATCATTGTGTAACGAGAGTGATTTACGAAAGTATTTCGACGTGTTTTAACGACAGGACGGCAGATGGCGCTGGTGATATAAACTTGATTAAACTCAAATGTGCTTACAATTTCGATTGTGCTCAATAGGTGAGTTGTACTTTTAAGAGCATTCGGGCACGTGATCTGAATTTGAATATAGCGCCTGCAATCTCGAAAGCTCGCTTTCCCAAAATTTTAATGATAATTGAGATCTCTCAAGCATGCTTAAGAGGTTACCAGTGTGGCCATTTCTTGCACGGACGAGCAAAACGTACCGATCTTGTTCAATGTCTAAACGCACGCTTGGAATAATTACTTATGCTTGGTCATTCAATTTGCATCACCGGGAAAAAAATTCCTTTTCTGAATGAAAAAAAATATTATCTGTATTATATTACCACCTTTAGAATTGCTATTTTGCCACATGTATAACGGAAATACACCTTCAGACATTCAAAAATTTCCCAAATACACTGTGTGTAATTTGTTTTAAAATCCAATCCAAATGCTCCCGGGAAAACTCGCTCAGTTTTTTCGTGAGTTTTTTATCTGGAAAATGGCTTAATTAAAAATGTATAAAATGCGTGGCATGCTTAAATTGTATGTGATTTTTAAAATTCTCAGACTCTAAAGTGATTTTTAAAATGTAATGATTTCGACTGGTTTTTTTAATCTCCTCCCTTTCAGAGTTTGACAAAGTTATCGCGTTGTTTGTTGGTTGTCGGAAGAGACGTTAGATGGCTCTAATGTCTTACAGAGGTTTCCGCTCGGTTAAGGTCCAGTGACACGGGCCCTTTATAATGTCTGCCTGCGGTTATCGGGTTTCTGTTGTTCATGTCTGCTTGTAGGGGAGGGGGGTGGGTCAGGAGAGGACGTGGAAGATATTGGGATGTGCACGTAAGGATGTCGCGGAGGCTGCTCCCCAAAAATATGCTACGTCCTTTTGCCTCGAAAATTGCAATTAGCGGAGGTTGTTGGCATTCCTCGTCTCCGCCATTGATTTCGCTAATGAAATTCGCAGTTTCGCGGCGTCATCGGATCTGCGCGACGACGACGACGACCAAGCTGGTCTACTTCGCCGGGAGGACCACCACCAGTGGTGTTGCTCTCTAACTAGGGTGTGTACCAACCCTTACGAAAATATCTTATAGGATTTCTTATAGGAACTTTCTATAGTAAATTTCGATACTATTGGAAACTCCTTTTTGCATATCTGTAATAAATTTGGATTTCTGAAATTACTATAGATTTTTAAAAAAATATAAATATTTTTTAATTCCAATCAACTGCAGTCAACCGTCTACTGGCGTCAATACGACGTATGCGAGTACGACTCGTCGTAGCGCAGTTGGTTTAGCGACTGACTGTGGTTCGGCGGTCTCGGGTTCGATTCCCGGTGCGGGCTCTCGATTATTCGATCCCGGGGGTGCTGGTGTAAATGTGCCCATCGCATAGTGCCTAAGCACCAAGAGGGGTACAGAAACTCGTGTTGTGTCACTACAGTGAATTAAAAAATAAAATAAATAAAATATTACCATTTTTTAAATTTGGCTAAAGAATCTGAAACTCATACTATTAAATGCACAAACGATGTTGGACACCAACGTAGTGAACACATATCACATATTGAGCCACAAATATCACATTTCAATAGCTTAACCACTTGACTACCTAGTGGGACAGTTGGTTTGTTATGATTAACTTTGGTACATTCGGTAACTTTGTACTTAAAAATTTATTTCACAGTGAAGTCTCAGTGATCGAGATTCATCATTCAGTCAGAAACACTGATAATTCGATATAATCATACTCCTATTTTTTTAGTCACTGTAGTCGCTGCACTACAGGATTTTCTGTGCCCCTCTTGATTAGGGGCACATTTTCACCAGTACCCCGGGATCGAATAATCGAGAGACCGCGCCGAGAATCGAACCCGAGACCGCCGAGCCACAGTCATGCAGTCGCTATAACGACTTGGCTGACCAAATTTTTCATAATCCCTAAAGGATTCGTAGTGGGGTTGACACAGGTGATTGGGAAACAAAAAAAACCAGAAGGGACACAGTTGAAGGGGGGGGGGAAATATATTGTAGATATTTGATATTAGTTTAGTATTACTATAGGATCCTATAAGATTTCCCAATACGATTTCTGTAAGAATTTGGAGCCTTATAGCATTCCTATATTATTCCAATTCGGTTATATAGGATATTTTTATTAGGGAAAGAGAATAGTATGCCTTTATCACACTTTGGCAGCGATGTATTTGGATAGTCTATATTATAATCCCAAATATTGTCTTAATCTCTGCGTTCGGGAGCTAATTTACGAACGGCTTGAAGAAATTGAATAAAATTTGAGCTGCAGATAGTTCCTCAAATTTGTAGTCTAACGACGAAATGTCTGATCTCAATTTTGCATATTTATCGATAAATTAGCCATTTAAAGTTTTTTATAAAACAACCCTTCGCCAGATAGATTAAATGTGGCGTCCCCACTTCTCCAAAATGGCACTGCCGCCATTACGTGCTACCATTGGTGCCAGTCATATTCCTATATTTTGTATTTGTAAATCTTTTAATACCTGAGGCGACTTCGGAATAAAATAATTTTGTGTTTTTTAACAGATTTGATATTTAAATTTTAAAGCGTTTGAAAAAATATAATATAAATTAAAAACCAGTGTTGATACGTCATTGCCACGACACATGAGTAACGAGGTTTTCAAATATTTGTAAAAAAACATTTCACTGACATGACGGGGACTTTCGAGCGAAACCGGATAATTTCTCTAGTTTCATGTACATGTATGTATATATATGCAATGTATATTGTAGACATTGCCCTTTATGGGTAGGTGATGCTTGGCAGGTGACCGCGCATTTATGTTTATTTAGTTATTTTTTAGTTCAAAGTGTGGCCAATCACACTTCAGGGGCTTTTGTACCTCGTTTTGAACCTCGTCTCGGTGGTGTAATGGTTAGCGTGTCGAGCTGTTATTCCCGAGATCGTGGGTTCGATTCCCGACCGAGACCTCTG
>JAQGBY010002846.1:0-21281 GCA_034698785.1 Mycogona germanica | reverse complement strand
GCGCCGGGAATCGAACCCGGGACCGCCGAAACCACAGTCGGTCACTAAACCAACTGGGCCACGACGAGTCGTACAATGTCGTAATATGAAGACGATATCGTAAAATTTATTATTTAAATACCTAATTTCCCTGAGCGCGCCAAACGAAAAATTAAAAAAGTTATAAATTCACAAATTTCACAATGCTTCGTATATTTGTTTCTCAGTTGTGGAAAGAATTCTAAAAAAAGTAAGGAATCTCTCTCCTTTGGAGAGGCCTGGGATACGTAGAATTTATTTTCGTAATTTTTGTGATATTGGTTTATTTTTCATTTTTATTTTATTTTAGCTGAACTGACAGCAGGACCCTGTGGTTGTGGGTCTTTTCTGATGATAATATGATATAATGATAAGATGATGATGATGATAAAACCTAAAATGTGAGCATAAAGACGTAAATTCTACGTAAAAAAACAATGAAATCGTATCATCAATAGCTACATAATAACAGAAAACAAATAATACGCCAAGCAGAAGGGGGAAATGGCGAATGTGTATTCAAAGTATGGTAACCACTGCGCAAAACGTTTCCCTGCTTTGACCCAGGGAGAATTCTTCTACGGGTCCTGCAGGTATAATTTATGTACGTCCCCCTCACATTTTGTTAAATTACTGTCAGCGCATATAAGCCTCACCATTTTAGCAATTTTTTTTCCTTCCTTCCAGAAGAAGCGCACATGCGAGAATTTTCGGTTACTGTTGCGAAACCTCTGGGCCTAAATTTATAATCAAATTATTGACGATAAATTTGCGATAGGTATACGGCGCAGGTCATCATCGAGACATGTATACTGGGTGCACGGGACATAGGTCACTTCCCAATGGCGTTGTACCGCCTTGGCAGCTCGTAAATTAGCCCGCACTAACCACACAATACGAGTACATGTATATGTATACTGTACAATCCCATGCGCCCTGTGAGCTCGTAGAGGGCGCTCACGTTTTATATAAACGTTCGCTCTTTAGGCTCGGCAACGAGTCAGACTCACGTATCTATTATAAACATGGAGCCAGGCCTATAGGCATATATAGACGTTGTTTACTATATACAATGTGAACGGTTGCGGTGTACGGATTAATATAATATGAACACACACGTGTGTTCTATCTGACTGTGAGGTTGTTGTGGGAGGTGTTGGTCGATCTGGTTGAGAGCGAGGCTATCGCTCTTTATTCCCCAAAACATGCTACCGAACCACGCGTTCCAGTTATATAACAAGCAGTAAATTATAAGAGTTGTGCCCGGGGACTACGCATATAGTCTAATGGAGAAATAGGATATAGAGCCGGAGCTGTGGAGCAATGCAAACAATATTTATCGAATTGTTTGTGGTCATATGACTAGGTTTAATTGCCACATGTGCCTCAGACCACGAGTGTGGAGTAAACGAATAGGTACATTTTTGCAGATAAAAATAATTCAAATTCAATTATGAATATTGGCAAAAGACACTATTGTATGATTCGATGCACATTGAAATGTCTTCACGCGGTTAACATTCATTACTGGTGTACATATCGAAAAACCACAGAACTTGTGCGGTGATTTTGGTACTGGAAATGTTGAGAACCACTGCTCCAGTAACGGTTATCGATGATAGCTGGGAATGCAATACTGCATACACTTACCGTCAATTGCTAGGAGAAAAAAAGTACAGTACAGTCTATAGTTCATCGATACATTGACTTGGAAGGTGATATTCTCGTTGAGCTTGATGTCGAATGTAAAAGGTATATAGGGCCTGGGCTTTGGGGGTGAGTTGAGGTGGCGGATGAGAAGGAGGGGGGGGGGGGGGGGCTTGGGTGAAAAGGGGGTGCATTTATTGGCCTACGAAACCATAGAATGCCGCCATAACAGACACCATAATCGTTGCCGAGTCGCTTAAACCTCTTTATCGGAGTGGCGGGGAGGCGGGGCGTGGGCATGGCCGGAGCACAGTCACAAGTACCTCGTTCTACTAATTTTATTATCAATAAAAATGCATTTATTGGTTGGCCCCCTCCACGTTTACAAGTTTATAAAATTATTCAAGCAGCGCGCGACGATGCGCAGTCTATAAATATCGCGCCGGGGCAGAGACACGTCGACTGTTAACCAACCATCCGACACTCGAAACGATTGCCTTACTGCCCCACCAGGGAGCGCTACCTACTAACTGCGTGTTACCAGTGTTGTAAACAGGGCAATGGATTGGGCTGACAGGTCCAGTGAGATTGAAATTGCCTGTTTCTCTCCCTACATTGCCTCTTGGTGGCGCTGCCTTCCTTCTTTGGAACCAACGCCTGAAAATTTGGGTGAAATTGTTACCGCGTAAGGACTGTTTCATTTGATATTTACCAATTCCAATTTGGTAATTGTTTCACTCGTTGTCCACCAGAGAGCACCACATATTCTGTATAGTTTGTATAGCCTGAGAGCCAAATTACTATTTCGCTATTCTCTCTGAGTCATTCTGGCCATTAATGGTCATTTACAAATTTGTCTCAAATTGCGGCCCGGTAGTTCTTTCACCCCAATGAAGTCCAATGCGTCCTTAGACTCAATGGATTTCGAAATTTATATGAAATCGGGGTGCATCAATCTCCATCCCTTTTCATTTCTAACAACATTTGATATACACGGTGTTAACCAGTTGAAGAACTCTGACATTTCCTGTGGTTACATAAATCGTTTTTTCGCATAAAAACAAACGCTTCCGAAGGACACAAAATAACGCTTCAAATGTTACGCCATAAACTGTGCTGCCAAACTTCTCAGCTGTTGTCTAAAGGGCGTCCTCCCCATTTTGTTAAATTCATGTGCGCGCGAGGATATAGTAAATAATAGGGGGGATTTTTTGGAGAAAGAAAAAAATTGTTTTTTAAAGCCACTGCCCCGCTCTCCACCGGACATGATTCTGTAATTCATAAATCAATAAAAGAAGGAGGGGGTGGAGTGATTTATTATTCATCCTGTATGTACGACTCAAAATTTGCAGTTCAACAATGTCAACATTTATTTCAAAATGAAAAAAAATAACTTTTTTATTTCACTGCTTTTATTTGTCGAGCGATTTCTTTTATTTCCCACCAATCATTCTCCGTTCCTCACGCAGATTTTGAAAGTAGTGCATAAGCCTTGAATTCACTAATGCACACATGTTTTACCGTGACAAGACTATTGGATTAATTACGAATCTGAGATATTTGTTAATGAGGCCCACCAAGCGTGTTCGCCAGCGGAATTTCTCTCGCCCGAAAAATTCCAGAGGTCTCGGTCGGGAATTGAACCCGCGATCACGGGAATACTACTCACTAGCACCATTACGCCACCGAGACTGCCATTAAAACTCGAAACCTCCCAAGAAATTCCAGAAAATACTGACAAAAACGTCCACTGAAAATGCATGAAACCGAAACAGAATGTGGGTGTCCGTGGACTGTATTTAGGCAACCAAAATCAAACCTTTATTTTTTTCCTTAGCACTAGCGGAGAGAGCTCGCTTTCCGAAACCTAAGCAATTGGTGTCGTCGGGATCTCTGGACCATGCATGCGCCCACTTCCGCGACTGAAATTACGGGGACCAACATTTAATTCGCGTAAATGATTGCCGCCCATTAAAGTTGACCAATTACATGTGATGTTGTGTTTCGGTTTGGGTGATCGTATTACCAGCTTGAATTAAAGCGTGCTTTGTCGCGGGTGAATATACGGAACCGGCATGTTGCATTTCATGAAAGGATGAGGTGGGGTGGGTGGTGGCTCAGCGTCATCACATAGCACGTGCACAGTAGCCTAGCTGCATTCTATAATTGGTTAAGTACATACCAGACTCACAAGCTTCCAATATAATATATACAAGTACAATCCGGATTTGCACAGTTTTCTTATGCACTAAATGTGATTGGATCAGCCATCCGGCATTCAAAAGGCATGTCATTGTGTATACAATTTCATCCAGAGGCGATAATTGCAAAATATCAAATAACGAAATTAGTGTGCCACTTGGTGATAAAGCGCCAAATCTATTGCATCATGATTACTAAGCCCCCGTCACAGTATGAGACAATCGATTGGACCACATAAAAAGTCAAACGTGATTTTTGACATAGTTAAAAAATGTTATAGTTTGTCCCAAGTTAAACAAAATAACGAACATTCTCATATGGGTCACCAATGAAAAAACATTCCCTAATTATTTTACAAATATTACCCAAAATGTTAACAGACCTGCGCGCATATTGCATACTCTCAGAATGCACAATTGTCACTTTTTACAATTTAAAGGCACCAAATCTGAATTTATAAATTTAATATTTGTGCATCCTACACATTTTTATTTGAAATTTCAGAATTAATTTTCGATAGATGTGATAGACATAACCAACCATGGTCATAGATTTCCATATGGTGAGAGACGCCGCAACCTTTCTGTATTGATGATGCAATGTGCTGGCACAAACAATCAATGCATGACGGAATTTCATGTCCATTTTTTTTGTTTACATATCCGATGTGTATCGGCCGCAGACAACAGATTTAAAAGGTGACATTCTTATGCAAAAAAAGGTCACAAAAGGAAAGCATCCATTCGAACATACAAATTGCTACTAACAACGAACGAACTAATTGTGATGCGCAAACATACAAGGACAATTTGCCGTGACAATGGCTACAGTATCACATGCCGACCGTATTTTTATTAACTCGACAACAAAGTGGCCAGACAACAATGTGCAGACGACCATTTATTTACAAGTGTGCATATGGTTGGACCGAACAAATCGTTTAGCCAATGACGGAATTACAAAAATAGTCCACCATTTTAGTATGCGTGGGTACAAGGGAGCGCGACAATATAGTTAATCCAATTTCATTCCACTTTCGAATATCACGAAATAATAATATGTCAGAGGATTGCTTGGACTGCGATCAAGAATCGGCACCAAGATCATCAATAACATAACTCAAGTTTACATCTGATCTTCACGAATAATAAAGAATTTGAAGATTTGTGAAACAGTTCGTTTCGTGGTTTGTCCCATGTTTAACTTAGTAATTGTAATGTAAACTTAGGTTATTGACGATCTTGGTGCCGATTCTTGATTACAGTCTAAGCAATTCTCTTACATATTATCATGAATAACGACTATAACATTTTCACCAGTACCCCGGGATCGAATAATCGAGAGCCCGCTCCAGGAATCGAACCCGGGACCGCCGAGCCACAGTCAGTCGCAATAACGATTGGACTACGACAATCACTAAAATATATTTTCATGCTCGCATGTGATTAATCAATCTCCTCTTAAATTTGTTCGAAATTGTCGTTAATGTGCTATTATAACTAGAAAGACATTTTAGAATCTTTTTTGTGCCTTTGAAAAGTGTGGTAAAGTGGATACTAGAGATTCGGATGAACGACCCATTGCATTTATTATGAGGAAACAGGCAGAGAGGCGGCACTCGATTAGCGGTGCCAGGCGTCTTACCGGACGTTGCCGTAGCAACCGGTCATAAACTGAAAGTGCAACGTTCCATTTCACAGTGCTAGTCCCTCCTCCCCTCCACACCTCTTTTCAAGTGTGCAATCCAGATCATTCCATTGATCCATGAAGCCAGTGTTGCCAGATAGGTAATATTTTTGTGCATCTCGTTTTCATTTATTTGCGTGCTCATAAACACTTGATTAGGTAATATTTTCTTGGCGGACTAATCACTACTACATCTTCGTTTTTTAAATTTCCCAACACTGTAGTCGCTGAAATGTGTCCCTCACATATTGACAATATGTAATAAAACAATATGTAATAATAATGTACATAATAAAAATATATAAATTATCAGTAAAATGGATTGTAGTTACATCCCCAACCCTCATAAATTTAGTATAAAATTCTCGATTCTAACGAGTTATAAAAAGTTCTTATTTTTGTTTCGTACAGGATTCTTTTTTGTAAAAGATTATTTCTTCATGTCCACACAATATGTATTCTGCTTGATTGTTGTTTTTGGATAATAGAAATAACACTTTTTCAGTTTTCGAATACCATAACCGGTATCTTAGCAACTGCATACTCGAGAATCATGACTCGTGTGCAGTTTCTTCAATACTGTATATGAATTATGAATCGCTCGTTCAACATTGTCTCGAATGTGCCCATATCTATAGTGGTTAATCTTTGTAACATTAAGTGCAAACGCTTGTACTGAATATTTCGTGCTTTTTTGTTGTGAAAAAGATGCATTAGCGAGGACTAAAAATGATTGCGGCTGGGTTCGTTTCTATTCGTACTTTCATTTTTTAAACAATAAATTGCTAGCATAACGCGGGGCGCATATAAAATAATGCATTGCAAAAACAGTGCGGCAACTGTTTTATAATATTTTGAATTTCTTATACATGTATAGTCCGACCGTCTTCACTAAAAAAATTGCGCGTTGCTTTGTCGAGATACATTAGCATACGTACATTATACAGCAGAGATCACGAACATTGGTAATACCTTGGTTGATCTAATTGCAAAAGCCGTTTTTGTAATTTCTTAAAAAAATAATGAACAACGAATTATTTAACAATATTGCAAATTTGTTATTAAATAAAATGGAATGTTATGGAATTGTTATGGATTGTTATGGAATAAAAAATCACATTTTTTGCTTCACCATGTGTTTGGGCTTTTCCGTTCAGACAGCATTAATTAACAAAAAAAAAAAAGAATTGATGAAATAATTTGTGTCATTATACACAATTATTATTACAACTATTACACCTTGCCAGACGTCCAGGCATTCCCGACTTTCCGATCCCTATTCCCGACATCGTCTTGTTCTGAAATAATAAACACCACTAACTGTATATATTACAATTGGAATACAATTTTTTTTTAATTCACTGAAGTGACGGGTCACAACAGGAAGATTCTGTACCACTCTCAGTGCTTAGGCACTATGTGAGAGGCACATTTTCACCAGTACCCTGAGCCAAAGCCTGCGCCGGGAATCGAACCCGGGACCGCCGAACCACAGTCCGTCGCTTAACCAACTGCGCTGCCACGGGTCGTACAATAACAATTACATTCAACATAAAATGCTTTCAGTTCACTTTTAAGAAAATACCCATTTGGAGTTGGTCCTGGCCAGGTCACGCGGGTATTACAAATATGTTAAACCCGGAAGACGGGCGCATACGGGTAACATTTTTGTCGTTTTCCAATCAGAAACCAAGTGGATACAGCCCTCTCTCTGAGGAGTCGTTTAAGCTGACGATGGAGAACAAAAGAAAGATTTATCGAGAAGAAGGGAGGTTAGGGGGAAGGAGGCAATTGGTCAGTGTCCGAATAGCAAACGAGTTTGTCGCAAAATTGACCCTATATACATGAGGGGGCGCGGGAAGAGCGACACAGCACGCATTTGAAGGGAGGAGGACGAAATGATCGATTCCGACAGGGGTGGGAATTGCAATTGCAATTTGTCCTATAGCAGACCGACCATGAGAGAGCTAGAATTCTCTCTGGTCGGGACGAGAATTGCCATGCGATGAATTGTATTTGGAATTGCTAGCCGCTTGAGTAGTACAATAGGAGCTCTAAAAAAAAATACCACCCGTAGGTAAACACACCAATTCCTGTAAACGATTTGCCAGTTTCTGCGTGCATGTCTGCATAAGAAGTGATTCCGTTTAAAAATAAATTAGACGCACCCGATGTCAGGCCGGGTGTCGGAAACCATTCTTTAGATGAAAGTCAACATTTGGTTTGAGGGTCAAACAATTTCCAGTAAGATAAACAAAAAATTACTAATGACACCTGGAGAAGAAGGTGTTGAGTTATCCAAATCGGTTCTGAAAATCTGACTTCAAAAATGTGTTCGAGGAAAACGACTTCAGTAATTCATATAATCCTATTTATTTTAAACAAGCCTACCGTTTAATTCGCTACACTATAGACACACGATAGTGCCTCTGTACAGTTTAGGGGTACTAAGAGCTCTCTCCTGGAATTGAGCTCGGAACTGTCGCACACCAGTCTGTCCAATCAATCGAGCCGTGTTTTAAAACAAACGCCACTAGGATAAATTTTGTGAACAGTCGGGAACATCCGTGCATCCATCATATGTCCGATGTAAGGGGGTGTGCCCCTTGTCGATGCTCTGTGACCGATTACAAAATTCAATAAATTCGCCACACCCTATTCATGCGGGATCGCATAATAGTTGGCCAGGTACCTTGGGTCGCAAGATTGACCTCGAACGAAATCCCAAATCCGATGGACACCCTTCGTTTCCTCTTATACCTACCCCGTCGTTTGTGCAACCATACACATGTCCAGACGGCGTAACGATGGACATTCGTGTCCGAAAATCGGCGTGTGAGAAAACAGCAACACGTTTCACCCAACGAATGAAAAGGGGAGGGGGTAAAAATGTGCGGTAACGTGTCAAGGCGCTCTCTCCAAAGTGGTCGGCTCGCAGTTCTGTCGACCTGTTTTTCTTTAGCATAAAAATAGTAAAAGAATTTTGCCTGCCAAGCAAGACCCTCACTGCGAAGACAAGTCGCCGGCATTGGTGCAGCGAAACGTCAGAAAATGATTTATACTAGCATTTTCATTGTGTACCTTGAAATCCCTGTGTACCATTACTAATTTGCCATCTATACATGTAGAGGGTTTATCCACACCAAACTTTAGGCAGTATAGATAGACCCCTGTTTCAAAAGTGACTGTGGTGAGCGAGTCTTTTACATGTGCACTATCGTGTCGGTGATCGAGGAAATAAAAAACTGTTAAAATTCTCCACCTGCATAAATAATACATAATGTGGCTAATTTTTATTTCCTTTTTTAAATGTTGTTTTTCTTTGAATTGAATTCATTTTGAAGGCATAGCATTACTATTATTATTACTACTTTTGAAGCTACATTACGCAGAAACGAAAAATAACAATTACAGAAGCTCGTTTACTTTTCTTGCAAAATTACAAATTCGGTTACTTATACAGAGTATAAATAGAAGAAAGAAGATATTGAAAATTGATCATGAAACGATCATTGCAAATTCTTGATTCCTGATTCCTGTCTCAGATACTGTACTTTAAGGTCAGAGTTGAATTGAAGTAAAGTGCGCTTCTACTCTCCCATTTCTATAATCGTGTATCGCTGAAAAACCAAGAAGAGATTATTTAATACCTTTGTAGGCTACTACTACAATTTATTTTCCGTTAATAAAATCGTTTGGCGTAATCATTACGTTACTCTCGCACTCGCCCACTCTGTTGAATATTGCAATGTTCCACGGAGGAAATGAAAGCAGCAAAACAACGGGGAAAAAAATTAGAGGACCCCTCAACATTTCTAACAAATTGAAATTTTTACGATGTGCTCCATCTTCTGAAATTAGACAGTGATTATGAATGTGAAATAGATAAGTCATAATGGTCTGCTTTGTTGATCTTCCAAACCAGTATACAAGTATACAGAGTATCTAATAATTCGAATGAGACATTTGCGAGTGTCAACAATTTAAGAACCACTGATGTATGAAAAGGAACGTGACTATCACCAAGTCACACACAGAACTCGTCGGTGGCAAGAAGAAGAAAAAAAAATGGAGAAGACATAAAAAAAAAGATCGATAGAACATACCCAGCAAGAAAAGGCAACAGAGCGCGCAGTCAGCTTGAAAAAGATATTTTTCGAATCATGCATGCGACAATGTAGCTGCGATGGAGCACCAAAAGAGCGCTTTTCGGTGTTGGTGCCAGCGTGTGGTTAGGCAGAAGCCGAACTAAGACCCAAAATCACCGGATGCAAGCTCTAACAAACCGGCAGGAAAGGGATATGGAAGCCATGGAACTTGGCCATCCAGACTACGACTTTGTGCAAGTAATGAAGAACTGCTTTCGACCAATAAATGGAACTGTTTTTAAAAGTCTGCACTGTCAAAATATAACCAACATTTTTTTTCCAAATTAAATGGACCTGCTCGTTTACAAACATATAATGTCAACAGATTATTGACAACCAAGAATTTCAGCTTCCCTGTATGTACAACTGGGACTCACGAAGCAGTATGAGTGATGCAACTTTTCACGGTTGCAAACTTACCTTTGTTTGAACTCTTTTAAGACTTTAATGAAACTAAATCCCCGAATACTAAAACTAAAACCCGAAATACTCCGTATATTAGTATGTATCAAAATGTCTTCATCATTCCAAACTGGTTTTACTTTAGGCAGAAACGTTCAGTTCTTGGAAAAGTTCGTATTTTCCTAAAAGTGACATTTCGCCGAATGATTAATGAAGTTTTTGCGAGGAATTTCTTGAGAGCCTACATTGTCATTTTGACAATATACGCACGTATAAAGTTCCCGCAGAATTTGTGTGACGATATGCTCATCATCATTCTTAGGTGAGAAAGAGACTCGGGGAAAAAATAAAAAAAATCAACATTTATCTTACTGCCAAAGTAAGCAAAAATTGCAGAATGTAGGCGCTGAGTATACTTGGAATCTTGCCACATGCATGGAATTGATTATAGATATAATGATATTCTTCGGCGAACCAGTTTTTATTTCGTTGACAGATCGTCTAGCCTTTGATTAATCGTTAACTCTGCTCTTTCGAATACTTAATTTAGTCAATTACTTCTCTTGTAGTTTAAGTAACAAAGGGCGTCCACCTCGTTAGAGTTGTGTGACATTAGTCTCTCCCCGTTCGTGGTAAAGTAAATTAATGAATTTGTTAGACTACTCGGATGGAGCCCGTTTAATAAACGGAAACTGGGGCGTATAAAGGTGTATCGAGAAACTGTTGCAACAAAAGCAAAAACAATGGGAAACGCCACTGTTGATCGAACCCAGCCACTGATCACCAAGCAGTCCGGACTTGAATCCATTGGGGAGTTCTCCAGGAAAAGATAGAATAATACCAATATCGAAGACTTGAAACTACGCATTAAGAAAGCTTGAATTGAACTTGAATTAAGAAAACTTGGATTAACCAACGTCCTGCGACCCGAAAGAACCACTGATTATTTTTTCCCGGGGGGAATCGATCAAAGAATCGGGAAAGCAATCAAAGAATGGCGTGTTAGATTCCGGGCTTGTGTCAAGGCCACCGGAGAACATTTGGAGCACATTTTATAATTATTTTTGTTCCTACACTATTATTGTTCTATATAAGTGTCGAATTTCATTTAAATCGAAGCATTGGTCACGAAGCTGTGATTTATTTATTTATTGGAGTCTTAATTTTTTATGACTCAGTTAAAAGTATATTTAGATTTAGAGCTTTTCAAGGTTTCGGGTCGCAGGACGATATTTCTTTATGGCAGATGTCGTATACACATGTGGTGGATGTAGGCAGCATTTATTTTTTGTTGGTGGTCGCCGAGTAGCAACATCCTTGTTTCGCTTTTACTCATAGGTATAGACTGCTGCACATTTACCCTTTTTAATAATAAAAAAAAGGTTTGATGATTTATGACCAGGTAGGCTTTCACGGGCAGGCACACACGAACAGGGCCATTACCGTGCATACACACTCAAGAATGGCCAACCTACCCTTTCATAATTATTTACAAATATCGCCCATGCACACACCCTTGTCCCGTACACTCTCGTGAGACCAGTCGTTACTATTGAATATTTGAGAGCCTAAAAGAGAGCAACGGACGTACGTCTCACCATTTCAAAGTGCAATCGACCAACCGATAACATTTCGCGGTTTCTGATTCATGTAGTAATTTATTTTAAAATATTCAATATAGTTGAATAATATAAATAAATAAATAAATAAAGGACAATTAGGTTGGGTTCATATAACGAAATTGTTTATTCTAATAAGAATGGCTTTCTTCACCGAAAATTGGTCGCGATAAAAATCAAGTTTGAGAACTTGCGTGGCTAATCATATTTTGCCTGTTTTCAAATCATGTTTGTTAAAATAATGGCCATGTTAGCATTGTGTCCCAGGACTCAGGAGGGCAGACTGCAACACAAATGACGCATTTTTTGAATTATGACGCCATTGTCCGGCCGTGCGAAAGGTTGTTATTGTGCCTGGTCCTATACGCTGCCCAGCACAATGTGAATAATGTGCGATATAGACCCTGCTGTATATCCAGTCTCTGTGAATACACCGGTCGTCTGAGGAGCTAGATTACGCAGGAAGGCGGTTTCTTTTGGAACTTCCACACCATGGCGAACCAATGGCCACCGGCTGTTGGCTGGCCTTCTTTACAATAATATTCAACTCAAAGAAATATCGTGTATGTTGTTGCACCACAGGATATCAATGCAAAATTTGACTTAGCTGGAATATATTTAATTACTAGCGCTTAAGCCTGCCTCAAGGGCAGTTAGTAGAAATAAGGAAAGTGCAAATAAAAAATGTGAGCTCCTGGTAACTTTGCCTAGCCTAGGTTAAAATACATAGGAATGAGCATTTTCGTACAGTACTGACGCACAGAAGACAATGGCTATTTATTTCTCATGATGGATTTCTCATGACTCATGATGGCAATCAGATGAGAGTTAAATAATGGAATTTACATCTCATCTATCTATACAAAATACATGGCGACGTTGTGTACCGAAAAATAATCTCGAGTAGGAAAATTTTGAAATTTTGTTAATAATTTTTCTACTGTGAGACCAAACATTGTATTTTTCAATCGTGAATAAAAATTACCTCGTCTTTATGTTGTGAATGTAACAAAATTGAGAAACAATTCAACATCAACATTTAAATTTTTCTCGATGGTGAATGTCGATGAAATATGTTGCTAATGGCGACACGAATCACTGTCTATCTTGTTGCGTGTCCACATTGTAAACCTGAAATTTTGTAATTACATTTGAGATGCGCGTTTTTATTTGAGAACGCGAAGTACATTTTTTGGCATAGCCTTGTGTTGTGATTGCAGATTTTGTTTCAATGTCTGACCGTCCCTTGCTTGAAACTGCCGTTTACTTTTTTTACTGTACTATTTTTGAACTTTTGCTCCGTTGAACTTTTGCTGATGCTTACAAATTCACGTGACCCATAAAACTGTATTTTATTATATAAAATAAAAAATGGCTGAAATGCTTAAAGAAAAAGAAGGTAGGAAAAGAAGTTGCTGTTGAATATGCATATTGGTCAAATAAAAACAAGTAGCAAAGAAGTCAAAACTTTACAGGAATTCTCAGACAATAATGAACAGTAATTTCAAACGAATTAATTCTTATTTCAGTCGCTTCAAACTTTGTATCATTGCTAAATAGCCCATTTATGTGATGGATGCCATTTGAAGGATTGCAATTAGCCCGTCGTTGGCAGAGAGCTCTTTTATGTGTTTCATTTCAGTTCTACACACCTTGAAAATGTCGTTTGGTGCTTTTTTTCTTCCATTGCCTGCAAGGGTTATAATTTATTTTATTATCCTTTATGCAGATATTGCGCCAGCCATGTGTTTAAAAATGCGGCAATTCTGCATGTAACAATAAACGAGACTCGGCGGCAATGTTACCCCCCGATTCTGAATAATTTTACCCAACCTTCTTTTTTCTTTTTCATATTCCTCCACAAACGCTCGTTGCCTCCTCTTGCTCGCTCATTTTGTTACGGCCCTCAACCGGCAGTTTGAGGTGTCTCAATTTGCAGCCAGATGGCAGCAACTGTCGATTACGGTCTGGTAACACAGGGCGGCGAAAAAAAAATTGCGTTTCAGGGGTTGGCAACCCGTCCGCCTGGAAGAGTAGAAAATAGGGAACAGATAACGAGAAAAGAGTGTTAAAGATGAGGGTCCGACGTTATCGTTGCGTTCTTCTGGAAGGAACTGACGTCAGCAGCATGGACCGCTAAGTGAGTGGGGTGGATTTATTGTTGACCACTGGAAAAGATAAATGAAAAATGACTTTGAAATATTTGAAATAGTTAAATACAGGTATGTAAAAAAATGAAAATGAAAATCGAAGTTAAAATAAACCCCCAAAATGAAACTCCAAACATAAAATGGATACCCGGGTTGATGAACGATCGCTACCTAGCTTGTTCTGTGCCCAGATGTGGTGCCCGGGCGCCAAAACCCTCGAATGAGATGAAGAAAAATGAGCAGAACGCGAGATGTCAGACTTTGTCAGTGCGCCATGCCAAAGGTTCCGAAATTTATGATGATGCAAGCAACGAGGAAGAACTGCGTCCGAAGATGGAGAGCCTAACGTGCTTTGGACTCTTATTAGTGGGCGGCAACAAAGACAGGAAATTGAGACGGAAGAGTGGCGGCAAGAGACGTATGATGGCTGGCACTGGCAGAAGTTGCAAGCTTCTAGAAGTAGGGCGGGCAAATAGAGAGAGCTCTACCAGTGAAGTCAGTATTCAATTCCTGAGTGGAATAGACGGAAGGGGTTGCTGGCCCTGAGACGGCACAAAGAAGCGACCGTGAAAAAGATTTAACTATTATTATATGGTGGAATGTGAAGAACCGTCCTCAGTAATTGGTTTGTAATTGCAGAGGTGTTTTCGGCGCACGCAAGTTGTTTCTGTTTAAGGTGCTCAGTTCTTGTTAACCTCTCCAAAGATGGCGCCACCTTCACGGACGTCTAATTCCAGTAAGCAACGTAAAATAGCGTTCGTAACTCAAGAAGTCGTCGCTCTAAAAGCTTTCATTCAAATTACATTTTCTTGCCGAACTTGTGATGCAGTGCTGCCTGATGCTTGTATTTCTATGAGGGTAGTTCTTTGCATAATTTAATTTATGAACACATCGATATTTGTTAAGGGACAGGTGATGCTCATTTTTCTGGACGCTTTTTGACAGACCAATAATTGCTTCTCCCAATTAGCAAAGCCCCAAAATTATTATTTCAATAAAACATGTAAATTCATTAGAGAAATATAGTAATTTGAATTTATATCGCATATTTTCAATGATGCAGAAAAAGAAAAAGAGTAAAAAAAATATTTGATTCATGACCCATTAAGCTATACATTTTGAAATTAAAATATGAATTAATTGCATACAGTATAACATAAATAATTTCTGTGGATCTCTCGGAAACAACGCCTAGCAATATTTTCTAACGAATAATTAGCACCAGTGTTCCTTGTAACGCCACATTCTATTTATCTCATTAGTGGCAGTGTGTGGCAGCTAGGACAGACAGACACACAAAAAACAAAAGTTTCTCAATTATTTTCTAAATGAGCGAAAATAACGACGGCTTCATGCTGAGTTGTTGACAATTGACATCATTGCACAGAAAACAACAAATGTCCCCTATATAAACAACACACGCCTCAAAATGCTATTGAGCCCCGCTTAAATCTTCACTCCATACTCCATACTCTTATGTCTTTCACAGAAATTCACAAATTTCTTATTTAAAAATAATAATTTGTATCGATTTTTTCTGATATGCATGTGAATCGTGCATTTAAACGATCAAACCAGATTTCAGTCACGCGATATTACCTTTATGGATGATAATTTTTGATGCCCCTCGGAGAGTTTTCGTAATTTGGGGGGTGACTACCGAAAAATTGCAGCCCAATCAATGTGACAAATGACGAAATGAAGTCAAAGCACAGTACCCATATGAGTATGCTTATCGGTGTCGGTGGTCACAATCTCACAGCCAACCATTGGTGGTGCCGGGGTCAATGGAGGATACACACACGCACATTCAACATGTACTTTACCCACAGTGCAAGTCGAGACCCTCCCATTCCCGTCAGAACGCCTCCGAAAGATTAAGGTGTGGAAATATTGGGTGATAAAAACGAATCCGGGATAACCAACGCCATCAGCGGGGAGGAGAAATTTTCATCTTCGTTCCGAGATTAACGAACGGGTTTTTTTGTAGCACGCTCGCCGGGGCTTTAGCACCGCATAACGGTGATGAGCATAGCCCGGATTGTTCGGACATTCCATGAATTTGGAAAGTAATGTTAATGTTTGCGTAGAAAAATGAAACACTTTAATTATGGTGACGAAACGTAGAAGAACCTCATATTGTTTAATCGCGCAATTATTTTTAGTTCAACTTGAACATTATTCCTAGGTTAATAACAGCTAAATTATTCGTAGCTTGGCAACCTGCTCTTTGTAGTCACCAGATAATAAAAATGTCTTATTTGGAAGTCTAAAATTGTTAGCCTTTGCTGCCGCTAAATGTAGTCAATCCAGTCTTACGTCGCTGTAAATAACAAACATGTCGGGCATTCTTTCGAAATGGAGATTGACTTAAAAATCCAGTCCCTGGTGAGGAGCTCAAGGGGGATCAAATTAGGATGCCGACGTTGTATGGTTTATTTATTCGCTCGTATTATTTGGGTTGCATAATTATGATACCAAAAGTCCTTCTGTACGAAACCTATCGCACGCTATATATTTGACATTCAAGTCTCAAGTATATGTAGAATCAGTAAAGTTCAAACAGTACAGTTAACTAGATCGCAATTTATTCGCCATCGTAAATGCAAAAAAAAAAGAATGACTAGTTCTTGACTCTTTAAAAAATAATCCGGGCCAAATTACGTCTTTTATCCCAATGACATAGCCCTTTACATGTATTTATGAATCATTGTCTTAGATAAATGTTTCGATGTCACTTAAGGATTTCAAGTGCGACAGACACGAATTAAGTCACACAAAAAGTGAGAAGAAAATTTGCTGCGAGATATCCGTATAGTTGATACCGATTTGTCGGTTAAATATAGCTCTAATATATCACGATCGATATTAGTGGGCTTGCATGACACAGACGCGTCAACTATAGTAGCTTGAGCACCCCCCCCCTCTCCCCCGTGGCCCTTACTAGCACCAAGAGCGCATGCGTGGCAACTGCTGGTTACAAATCCTCATCAGACCTCTAGCCAAATCGATTAGCTCATTAAATTTCAAATCAAGTAGAACTACAAAGAAGTACAAATTTCTAAAATATCTTCAATTGCGCAGCAACATTTTGCGATTCGGGATCGCCATATGAGATCAGGCTTGACCAGTGTAAAGCCTAATTTACATTTGGAGTCATTTCACGTTCTGAACAATGGAAATATAATGTTTGTTTAACAAAAAATGATTAATTTTTCCATGATTCCTAACAAAGTTGTTGTTAGTTTAGAATTTCTATACCCTCTCAAATGTGTTCGTTAGGCTCAAACAAAATAGCATTTTTCTTGTCCCACTCAACTGTAGTCAACCGCACTACAGGCGCTACGAATAGTGGAAATGTACTTAGGTACTTATGGTGCTTAGGCACTGTGCGAGGGGAAACGACCAGTACCCCGGAATCGAAATCTTCGAGAGCCCGAGCCGGGAATCGAACCCGGGACCGCCGAGCCACAGTCAGTCGCTAAACCAACTGGGCTACGACGAGTCGTACGTTTCCACAAAGAAAAACATCAAAATGGGCTAAGTACACATGCTGCTTTAAGGAAATTAAGGAAACTAATTTCACTAATCATTTAGGGGCGTTCAAATTGGTAATTAATTATTGACATTAACGAATCTCGATCCTGTTTTTTTGGCTCGCGATCGCGGGATCTAATCGAACCGATAACCGAAAAACCGATCTGAAATCGACGTGCACACTTGACCAACAAGAAATAACAATAACACTTGAAAGTGCAGCACGCCCGCTCGGCAAGTGAAAGCGAGAGAAAGAGAAGGTATTTACCGCATCGTCTATCAAAAACCTAACGCCCAATCAGTTTACAACGAGGCCTTCGGAGGATATGTGTCCCGGTTTACTCGTATATATATATATATGTACTAGTACATGTATACAGAGTATGCGTCTATACATTTTCGTCGGCCCGCTGTTTTCGTCGATAATGTTAACACGGTCATTTGTCTTCGGTAAAGAACACGAATTACGCTGCGTGCACGAGCGAAAATAAGCCTCTCTTTTGGAGCGGCGGTTGGTGGTCTCTCGGCGAACGGTCTCCTCCAGGCCTTCCCCACCCCCACACCTCCCCCCACACTCATCCCCCACCCCACCCCCCAATCTATAGTGCCGCCTCCATCAAGCGACCGACCGACACTAATCGATAAGCGCGCGGCCATTTTTATTCGACCATTCCAATTGGCCATGCAGAGGTGAAATATGACCAACTGTTACTTTTCGCAATTGCGCGCGCCAAGTGTTGCCAATGGCTGCCATTACCAATTCTTGCCCGTTTTTCGTTTGCGAGCGAGACCGGTGATGTCGCACAAAAGGAATGGGGATTTTATTAGCGTTAGGCTGGAGAAAAAGAAAGAAAAAAAAATACAAGGAGGTATGTAGAAATACGGGAATGTAGTGGAAACAACAAGAAAATCGAGAAAACAATCGGAACTGGTAACAATATGCACAATCATGCAATCGAGGAATAAAGTGACGTACCTGGAGTCATTCATTCAGTGTGTTGTTACGGTCATTTGATTATCTATCTTGAAGTCTGGATATACAGAGCTCCGTATATATACATGTAAAGCAGTGGGATAGAGGCAGTGGCTTCACTAGGCGAACCCTCGGCTAAGAATTGTTGTAAAAAAATACATATATAAAGTGATACATTTACATATATGAGTAATCTGATTGAATAAATAATTTTATTTTTATTTTTACACTTTCAGACAAATACAGTCTGTATTGTCCAATTATAAATGCTGCGTGATTGCTTCGAGAATAATATGAGCTTGAGAAAATAATTTTTAAACTATTTCAACATTCGACTGTTTCCCAAACTCAGTTCGTCTAGTCGTTCGTTAGTCACTCAGTTCGTCTTTCATTCGGAGTTGTCCCAGACACCACCCAACATTTAGTAGTTTTTAAGCAGTGTCCAAAGGTGAGCTCAGGTGATTACCGATAAACACGTAAACACCTGCTACAAACTCACAATTATGTTGCAGTGGCTAACGGAAGCGAAATTGGTACCAGCCCCGACCAATTATGTCTAATACACACACATACACAGTATTTACAAATGTTCTCATGCACTCTTGTTAAAATGATAAAGCATTCCATCCCATAGAATTCGCAATATGCACATAGAACACGAAGTAGTTTCCAGCCAAGGCTTGCCAGGTCTTAATTGCTGCACGGCTGGAGAAATGCTGGATCCGAATAATCAGTTGCCAGTCTGTAAACAGTAGTAAGAAATTTGCACCTGCTGCTTTTTCGCTCGAATTTGTATGGCCAATGCTTACAAACAATAAAACATATACTCGGAGTATTACGCCGACATGAAATGAATTAAAAGTGTGGTTATTCTATTAGCTTGATCCCCACGTTTATGCAACAAAGTAAAAAGTAACTTTGTGCGGTTGCCCTTAAGGGATAAGTTGCCCAACTAATTTTTTATCTACCGCCATCAGTAACGTCCATAATAATTGTATCGGCTGAGGGTCAGACCAATACGAGTCTCCTTATAGGCGACATTGGTCGATGACGTCCAACAGCGTTTACATGGTCACCCTGTCAGTCACAATGGCGCCCAATGACCACACATCCACACTGCCCCAACAGCTAAACGATGTGCACCGGCCATAGTCATCATTGCAATTGATATTGGTATCCGTGTCTACCCTCAGGCCTCAACTCGACCCTTACGGAAGTTACCGTGACCCCCAGGGCCGATGGCCATTATAGCTCCACGCCACCCCCACAACAGACAAACCCACAGATAATTGATGGACAGCGATAGCGCCGAATGCAATTGCCTGGCTAAACGCGCGAGCAATTCAAATCGAACGCTAGCTGCAGGGTGGCCTCCTCATTCATACCGAGTATATATATATATGCATACATAGCATACTTTTTTATACATCAGTGGAAGTGATTGGGGTAGGTAGGGATTGTTCAAATGGACGATTCCGTCCATTAGAAGATTGGAACCTGTTCCGCTAAACACGGCATTCGGCCATTCATCATAGATGAGCTACTGCAGACATATTAATGATCACTGATTTGCTCTAAAAATGAAAAGTTCGTTATTTAAAAAAAATTATATTGCATGATTTCTGCTGCACATAGTGAAATCTTCTATTTCCGCACGAACATGTCTGTCCCATTGCAAAGAAAACCAAAACGTTTAGACGTTTGACGTCATTTTTTGACTGTTTTGTGGCAAATTTGCAGACATCACATTTTGGACTGTTGATGTTTCCTATCGACGATAACACAAGGTGATTAAAAAATGTCGAGTTTAAGAAATCTCCATATTCGGTTTTCAACATCTTGATTTCCTAAACACGAGCGCATTGCCTTTTTATTTGAATGAATTCCAGAAAATGAGGTCGCATAAATGTTAGCATTTTTTAAACTGTCCATCCAAATAATGTATTAAGTGCCGGGGCGCTTCATCTCAGCTTGTGACCGAGCCTTAAATTTCGAAATGTGCACACATTTGATGAATACAAGGTCATTTGAATGTTGCGTCTTTTTTGGATTTCCCTTATATAAATCGACGAATATATTTTGGTATCCGAGTCAATCGCATTCAGTCTGGATCGTTCGGTCAGTTTTACTGGTCATATTCCCTTCTGTCTGTCGGAAGCCTCCAGGCAGATCGCAAGGAGAAACTCCAACCCAGGGAAAGGAGCTGTGTGGGGGAGGAGGGATTGGCTTTCGTACGAGTATATTGATGAGGGGAGGTGGGATATGGGGATGCTCGGAGAATGAGACAGGGAGACAAATTCATCCCTATAGATCTACGACGCAGCATATACATGTCTAAAGTTATACAGACGCGAATAAAAGCACTAGCCCTATACATGTACACCGTGTATGTCCTACTGGTGAGACCATACAACTCATGGAAGTGGAAGTGAGTTGTTCTATGAAGCCAAGACTATCTTTTTTAAACATCTCGATGGATACGAAGGTCAAGAAAAAGTAGTTAGGATTATCTTGGACGTGTCAGCAGCTTCCAATGTTTTGATTTCGCTTAAATTATTTTGTATGGAATCCACATTTTATAATTTCCAAAACATATTGCTCCCAACACATGACTTATATCTTAGTCAATATTGTGTGGTCAACAACAAGTTCAACAAATCAGCCGCATCAACCGTCATTCAAGACTTGCTGCATTTTTCTAACACAAGTGGATCTGATGGCAATTCGCAATTGATTTGTCTCGAAAGCGATGACTGGGAAATTTCTTGTTCAATTTCGAATCAGGCTGGAGGTCTTCGGCGGATGAGCATCCATATATAGGCTTACCGAACACATTTATTATTGAGAGTGCAACTGCGAGACGCGACGGCCGAAAAGAAAAGAATGGAACGGAGAGCCG
>JAQGBY010002845.1:0-21282 GCA_034698785.1 Mycogona germanica | reverse complement strand
CTTAAGCACCATGAGGGGGACGTAAGGCCTGTAGTGCGGTTGGCTACAGTTGATAAAAAAAAAAAAAAAATATATATAAATGTTTGTTAACTTTGCTATTTAATGTCGAAATTAATATTTCAATAATTATTTGAAAAGTGAATGATTGCGGCAATTATCCCTAATCACGGAAACCATTCGATGTAAAGCAACTATAGTCCATATGCGCCGCACGCAAACGAAGGGACGTTGGCTTGCTACGGTGAAGAACGGACACTTCCCTGCAGGTTTGAACTCTTTAATAGAGCATTAGAAAACTGTTTTGACAGCAGGAAATTTATGTTTTCGTAGTATGTTCTGTAGTCTATTAGATAGTTTATTCCCGTTTGACATTTCATGATGCGCATCTCTATTCGAAAATGCAAATTTTTACATTCATAACATTAAAAACAGTGCCAATATTTGATTCTAAGGCCAAACTTGATCTCTAATATGCGTTCGAAACAACGGTAATAACCTTATTTCCTGTTTCATGACCTCATGTAGCACAGTAGTCGATTATCAGTCAATTTGATCTTAGGGTTAAAGCCTCGCACAGAAATTATCCTAAAATTATGACGTTACATAAGTTATTGTTGAGTAATTTGTTTATCCATTCTCAAGTCTCTGTGCTGTGTGAGTGAGAGACTGTCATGACAATTAGTCAATTTTAACTGTCACACTTTCTCTGTTTTGGTCTCTTGCCGAGATGTCGGTTCATGCGTCGTTAAATGGAAACGTGACATTCAGTGACACATGATAGTTTCATGATTTTGCATTTTCGGTTGTTTGTAATTCGGGTGTGGAGAACAAAACATTCGCACAAATTCCAATCATAAACGCATGCTGTATTATAGTAATTCATTTTGGTTAAAAAAACCCTTGCAGTAAAATTCTGATCATGTGTGAGAGTCTAGAAGTTGGTTTTGATTATTTGAACCGATCGTTATTTTCGGTTTTGAACGTTAGTAATAAACAAGAATTTGCGAATAAAATATTTGAAATTATAATTTAAAAAAATACATTGGTTTTGTAGCGTACCCCAGTGATCATCGATAACCTACTGAAGCCACATCTCGAAAATGGCAACAGAGGGCAGCGGAGGCCAAGGATCATCTTCCATCATCGCCGACGCTGTCACACCCGTAGCCGCGCCGGCCAAGAAACCAAAGAGGTTGACCAAATTCAACGACGACTGGTGCATCACCCATGACTGGCTGACACCGGGAAGGAATGATTTTTCGGCCCACTGCATGGTGAATAATTATGAAAACTGCAACTGGGAGGTGGACAACTCTGACCCTGCGAAATTATAACCTTATTACAATTGGCCAAACTTGTTTGGATTAAGGTGCAGGGGCGTTTAGACATTGAACAGAATCGGCGTGTATCTTGACAAAAAATGACTAGGCGCTCTCGAATTACAATTGGTTCATCTAAATTGTGCTTGAGAGGGTGCGTTCTCTTTTTATTAAGATACGGTCACGTGATTTGTATCGCATGCGATGGAAACGATCTGAAAGTTAGGGACGCATGCTATTAGTTTGCTTTTCACGTACAGAGTTAAGACAAGCGCATTGAGTGGGGAATGACAAAATAGAAATCTATGTTCCAATTGCTAGTCATGACATAGAGAAATTAAGCTCAACCTTAGCACGTAAAATCAATAAAACATTTATAAGACTCGTCGGCGTTGGTATTGCAACTGACTGGCTCGGCGGTCCCGGGTTTGATTCCCGGCGCGGGGGATCGATATTTTATCGATCCCGGGGTGCTGAAGATGCCCCTCGCATAGTGCTTAACACTATGAGGTGCAGAACGCCTGTAGTGCGGTTGACTACAGTTGATTAAAAAATATATATATTGTTTTTCGCGCGAAGCATAAATAAAATAAAATTTAAGAAATTGTAAGCCGCCACCGGTCTGCCACGTACACTGACATAATTCTTATCACAGGTTTGTCGGCGCAGTTTTTCGGTGGGGCATGGCGGCGAGTACGACGTGCAGAAGCACGCCAAGACAGCTACACATCAGAACAGTGTGGGCGGCGTTCGACGCGACAGCGACAGCAACAACGCGTCGAAGTCGAGCGGTCACAAGACTTCTTCGTCCACCAAGAAGTTATACGTGGTTGTGTCCAAGGTAGCGCCGGTCAAGAAGCGCAGCACGGCCGTGATCGCCGCCGAGGGCACCTTCGTGTACCACAGCGTCCGTCACACGCATAGCTTCATGTCGGCCGACTGCGGCGCCTCGCTCTTCGACTCTCTATTCACGGACTCCAAGATCGCCGAGCGCTACCGATGCGGACGAACAAAGGCCACCAAAATCGTATCGGAGGTGCGTTTCCAATAGTTAAGACTATGTCGGCTACATGAGGTGCACAACCTTATTAACTCTTTTGGTCGCATGAAATCAAACATGTTCTGAGGCGAGTTTTTAAAACGATGTTGGCATAACTAGGAAATTGGAAAGCTAATTAAAACCTTAAAATTTAAGACTTTTTTGTTCACAGGTATTTAAATCTGGTTACTGACCACTCACTTGCTGTCTTCTGTTGGCCTCTCGCAGGTGCTGGGCCCGGAGTCGCGTGCGGCCATCTTGGACGACCTGCGCCAGGGCCGGTCGTTCGGAGTCACCACTGACACGGCCAACCGCGGCCCTGTCAATACCTTCCCGCTGCTGGTGCAGTACTTCAAGCCACGAGAGGGCGTGCAGAAGCGTCTGTTGTGTTTCTACACCGACGCAGAGTGCACGCCCACCTCTGTTGCCACCACCGTGCTCGGCCAGCTGACTCGCTGGGAGCTGGCCATCGACCGTCTCACCGCCTTCGCCGGAAACTGCGCCCTGGACGACGGCAGCTTCGGTGGCTCCACCAGTGGCGAGCCCAGCGTGGTGTCCGAGCTGCGTCGGTCCAACCCGGCTGTGATTTCGGTCGGCTGTAGCGCCCATCTCATCCATCAGGCGGCGCGCACGTCGCTGGCGGTGCTTATGTTCGATATGGAGGCGGTGAGTGCAATGAAAGTTTTGAAGTATTAACAAAAACAAAATAAACTTGTGGGGGCAAAAAAATTCTTGAATTGATTCGACGATTTGTGAATCGAAAAAATCCCGCAGGTGGTGATCAAGATCTACAACGAGCTGAGTCACACTGTGCGGCGGGTGCCGGGCCTGCAGGAGCTGTTCGAGTGGATGGACGGCGACTGGTCGGAAGTGCTCCACCAGCTGCCCACGCGCTGGCTCAGCGTAGTGCCGGCCGTGGAACGCCTATCGCGGCACTACGAGCCGCTCAAGTATCACTTTCTGTCCGAGCGTCAGCTCCACCACCAGACGGCCACGCCGCCCATCATTAAGCAGTTCTTCGAACATCGGCTGGCCGAGGCTTACTTGGGATTTGTGGCGGTAATTCAAACTGATAGAATACCTTTGTAGGGTTGAACTTCTAATAACATTTGAAACTTGTAATTAAATTGCCAATTGATCGTACAGTACAACGAAATAAATTTGTTATGGAAACTGCTCATTCTACATGTAGAGGATTTTTGGCAAGAAAAATCGAAACTTTCTAGTAAATATTAATTTGGCAAGATTTTATGTATATCTAGAAATAGGTTCTCTTACGTTGGTTTTCTCGCCATGAGATTCCCATTTGATTAAAGAGATTCACGAACATTTTCTATTTGTGTGTCAGTTCGTGGGCCAGATCCTTTGCCGTACCATCGCACGGCTGGAGTCGCGTGACGCCTCAGTGCTAGAACTCCACACCACTATGACCGAAGTAAGGGCACAATCATTTATTTGTTACCCCAATATTACATTTAGAATTTCCTGGTACTTGGATCCTGGGTTGCATAATTACCAGGGGCCATATACCGGCAAGGCAGTGTTAATAGTTGCATAACACCCGAGCAAAACAGTTTCTCTTGTTGATATCCAATCATTTGTTGGCACGCTATTTTACCAATCATTCATTCGTTAGACTAATTAAATCCTCACCGAGAACGGCACAAAGTTCATAATGGATTTGCGTAATCGACCTTCGAATATTCTGTACTCACAGACGTTTCCTTTTAAAACTGTCTTCGTGTGTGTAGTTGCGCTCATCGCTGCAGACCAAGAAGGACGAGAAGTTCTACGGCGGCGCCGCGCGTCAAGTGCTGGCTCGTTGCTGGGACGACCAGGCGGCCTATTGTTTCGCGTTGGAGGCGGACGCCTATCTCGCGCAGTTGCTCGGCTGGCTGGAATGTCACGACGATGGCAAGCTGCAGGTGTTGGCCGCTCTCAATCTGGACGTGGCGGCCAAACTAACTGGCGATGAGCTGGGCATGACAGGAGGCGGCGCCGCCACAGCGCTCAACTTGGATACTGTTTTGGCAGTCGTAGCCGCTTTTAAGATCGGAGAGGTGGACGTGGACGCGCTATTCGAAGAACTGGTGGGGTTGAGGAGTTTCGTTGCCAACGAACAAGATGACGTGTTCCAGGTGAGAACTACAGAAATAATTCATCATAATTTGTTCAAATATCCATTCTGTTTTCTAACTGTAACTTGTCGTATGTATAATCATTATTCATGACATGCTTTGCCCGTTTCGTTTTCGGCAGAATCTCGGCGTGGCAAACAAGTGGGTACATTACTTCTCAACCAAGTCTGCACCAAACTTGGAGCGTATCGTCGGTCATGTGCTCTCTATTCCGTTGTCAAATGCAAAGGCGGAGCGCATTTTTGGCCTGATGAAGGCGTCGTGGCGCACCACTCGTAACCGCATCGCCCTGCATACGCTGGAGGCCGAGCTCATGGTCAAGCAGAACTACGACTTCACGTGCAAAGAGTTCCGCAAGCATCTCGAGTCAAAGGCGGGCGCACACTTGCTCGCCAAGCTCAAATCCAACAAAAAGTATAATTAGAAGGCACTTTTGGAGTCGTATCCAAACATTTTACGTTATTGATGACAAATTCACCGGCTCCAGTGGTGGTCCTTAGTTTGCGTCACCACTTTCTCGATGGTGTTTTGCGGTTGCCAATTTTCTGAAATTTGTGCGCTTTCAGAGAAATGTTCAAAGAAATGTGTGCCAAAAAAACTGACTTGTGAAGTACGGTCACTGCGACGTATTGTGTGTTAATTGTGTGTGTATTGGTTCGAGGGCTACATAAAAGCTCTTTCCGAAGAATTGGCTATTCCGCGATAAGGTGTGAAGAAAAAGGAACGACTGTTTCCAAGTCAACGAAAAAGGAAAATCGCGAAGTCAACGGGGTCAAATTCGTGCAATTCCGTTCAGCTGGATCCCAATCAAGTCGCCGAATGTCGCGCCCATGGACTGTTGAAACGGGCACTCGGACACCGGCGACCTAATACTTTGGATGGCCTATGGAAAGTGTGCCAGGAGGAGTGGGCCAACATTGACTATCGTGCACCGCTGCAGGGCGATTGTCAAAAAACGTGGCCAACACATCGAGCACAACAGGTGGTGGAGAAATGGAATTTCATAAGGTACACATCTTTTTTTTAAATCTGTCAACAAACATGAAACACCCTTCTGTGTAGTTGAACGTTTTCATATTAATTTGAATCTCATTTTTAGTACGCACACTGTAGTCAGAATATTTGATTATCAGTGATTGCGTCTATAATTACTGTACAAAATTATTGGCTTTGGTGACCAAGATATTTCCGATTCATGGAGTCTTCGAAAGTATGTGTTTTTCAGGCAGACTTTATTGTTAAGACTGCACACTCAAACGAACATATAAAAAGTCTTAGGGGAACAAAATCTAATACATTTTTTAAAATAAACTTAAGATATACTTTGTATTGTTCTTCGTACATTGACTGCATGTACAACAATTAAGTGAGCAACAAACGCTATCATCAATAACACATATTATTTGTAAGAAAATACAAAAACAGTGGAACAAAGAAAGTTCCTGAACGAAATGGCAATGCAATGGCCACCTTTGGCACCTGAGGTTTTAACCCACATTTTTTTCACCGATCACAATATTTGAACACGTGTAACTAACACATCAATAAAGTAAAGAAGTATTTATAATGAGTTATAATGAGAAATTGTTTTAGTATTTTTTGGTATTCTATCAAAATGTTTTACAGGGGTGATAACGCAAAAAATGAGACAACTTTAAATATGAATTTTAAGATGTTAAATCACCGGTGCACCCCCTTACAATAAACCTTCAACTGTAACACCAAAATCTTGAAAAATGGCGCCGAATATGAATTATGAAGTAGTAATGATGCGAACATTTTCCTAACTGAAATATTGCTCCAAATGAAAAAAGGTGGACTTTTTAAGAGCAACTACACATACCAAGTATCACTAACTATGAAATTATCTGTTGTGACTGCAATCAACCGCGATTAGCACCAAAAAAAAAAAACGTTCTGAAAAAATCTGGTCTGTCTAAACATTCTTAACGTCTTAACATTGTGAAGTCCCCCAACATTACTCTTTAATACTTTTTTTTTGCTTTTTATTTTATTTTATTATTATTTCATTATCTGAAACAAAAACCTTTTGCTTTTTATTTTATTTTATTATTTTATTATTATTTCATTATCTGAAACAAAAACCTTTTCATGCAAAACAAAATAGACTGGCCCTTGGAAAGCATATTGAGGTATGGATCACAATTACCATTGGAATGATCACCAGACTGTGTAAGACAGTAAGCGAACAGTCTGGACAACATTTTGAACATAGGGGTTTCTATCGCCGAAAAACAATAGATATAATCAAAGTTTTTTGATTTTTGCGCGCACACACCTATAAAACTTTCCGTAATTAACATCAAACGCTATGAGTTGCGCTAAAGAATGATAAAATCATAGCTTGTTCCAAGTTAATGACCAAACTATATCATTCTTTACCGCAATTTTAAAAACAAACGGTAAGTAGGCATCTGTCGGAAACAGAACTAACAGAACCGAATAAAGAATTGGTTGTGATTAGTCACTCACTTCCGTTGCACTTGTGATTGAGTAAATGTACCGTTGTTCAGCTGTTTATGGCGCATATGCAGCGACCTATAACTGGAAGTGAAAGAAAAGAAAACTATCAATTGTCATCATCATTTGTATTACTTGTCAAACTTTGTATCAAAAGTTAAATAAATGGGCCAAGTCAAAACATGTTTAAAAACTACAGGATTTTCTGTACCCCTCAAGGCGCTTAATCACTAACTATGGCGAGACCCACATTTTTACCAGTACCCCGGGATCGAACAATATTATGAATTTTGAATTGATCTGATGAGAGGGACGCTGGATTAAAATAAGTGAAATGGTGAAGAATAAGTATTTATCAGAAAACAAAAAACTTACTGGTCCGGATTCCACAGGAGTGGGACCATAACGCTATTGAAATAGTCTTCGCCGTACCACACAGCAAGCTCATTGCCAGCGGGAATATCTTGAGTGGTCCTGAAGTAGATTTCGTTATTGTTCTGGAACGCCTCGAGATTGAGTTGCCAGCGGCATTGAGCGAAGGGCACGTATCGCATCCAGTTTGACGTAGATGGATCCCTGGTGTCCACACACCACGAATGGTTGTACTTGTGTTTGATCTACACAGATGATTGGGAAAATGATAATTTAAATTATTGATTTTCACTACATTCGTCAGGATACAGTCAAACAAACACTATTGGTGGCTATATTGCAAGGAGTGGACTTCCTCGATGAAAATTTGCACAATTTCTAACCATTTACGTGGCAATTTAACAATGCACGAATAAAGGTTGGAAAACTCTCAAAAGAATACAGGGCTAGATATATTGGCAGATATATGTTGTGTCACTTACTTTCCAACAGAGTTCACTTTGTATAACCTTATTAAAATCGTGATGGACTTTGCCCACAATCGGACCAAAAATGGTCGCCTTTGGTAAAGGCACCATGGCAGTGACAGTGTGCCCGACAGCCCAATTCTCCCAACTGCCTTTCTGCTTGATAGCCAACTGCTTCGGGCAGCTTCGCAAGGCTCTCCAATGATCAGTGATGGCGACCTAGAGAAGAGATCCATTGAGTGAAAACACGACACGTTGACATTTCTCGCACAAAAAATATATTTTGCAAATGTTGAGCATATTATTGAGGATACTGCAGAATTTTCCTTTTTGGGTCAAAACAAAATAAGGCGAATTCACCGCTTGGCTCTCAATGAATCCTGTAGAAATATTCGACCCCCATAATGTCCGACAAATTGACATTTAACATAATACACACCGTTGCATTTTTGTTTCGTAATTATCAGGAAATTATGTTGGATTTGGGCAGGCTGGTCATGAGCGGTTAGCCAGTTCTATTGTTCTTATGAAGATTTTAAACTTCAAATCATGACTCACCTGCGAGTCGAACACGCGGGAAAACCCATGAAGCTGGCAAAATCCTAAATAACGGTCGTCACACTCGTGGCAATCTACAAAAGAGAAACCAAATAAAATGTAATGAGAGCCCATCTTTTTTTAAGTTCAACATTAAATGAAATTTACTCACAAGACTTTTTGTACAATAAATTCAATGCCGTATAAGGGTTCTGCAATCTCCCATGATGCTAAAGCATTATGCGGGAGATTGCCAAATAATATTCACGAAAAGAAATTTTATGGCAACGCTGCACGGAATATCGAATAACATGGAACAAAAATTGGGAGCTATAATATATGAGGCGACATTTTCATGACCTAATTATAATATAATAAAGAAATAAGAAAAGATAACAAAGTATCACCAAAACAAATAACATGAGTGGCAACAGGACAATATATAATCTTACGTTGAAATAAATCATCTGCATTTAATATCAAGACAATAACATGATAATGAGTTTTATCAAAATGATTGTCGATATTGATTTGGTCCCGAATCCGGACTCAAAGAGGAATATCTAGTCGTGCAAAGTCGAACCGCGCAGTTTATTTTTAACATAATTTTTGAAGGACGAATAAGAAATCTGAACGCTTATTTGCAATTCGTTCATTAGCATTATACGAAAGGTCACGTTCCGAGATAGTCCTTCGTCAATATTAAAGTAATATTAAACTTACTTTCATCAGTGACGGGAATTCGGTCAGAGAACTCTGAACAAAATTTACTTCTAATTTTAAACCATTGGGAATCTGACAACTTTCAATTAAAATAATTGGAAATAGCGACGCATTGCCAGTGAATCGTATATAACTTATTTAAACAACTTCAATTTGCTTTCACTCCTGAGTTCTCTAGGCTTTTCATTTAGAAGTAATTTTGCAGATATCTGGTTATCCTACCCGAGGTTACTTGGTTTGCTGGACAAGTACATGCACAACAAAAGACAATCACAATTCTTACATAACAAACGGTCGTCCTCCAGCATGTCTAATTTATTTACAGCTGGTATAGGACTGCGTCCACGGTTGGTCCGACTACCTAGAGTCAAAAAGAATAAAATAAGTTAAAGCTGCGTTCGACAGCGAAACATTGACACCAAATGTGTTTGATGGAAATGCGAGCTCTTCGCACAAGTCAATGCAAACAAAGCAAGTTAATGCTATGTGACCTCCGGACACTCGCCATATTTAAAGCCCACTTCTTTTTTTTTAAAGAAATATTTGAAAAACAAATTTTTTTTAAAAAAGACGTATTAAAGAAATATTCTTTTTTCATTTGTTATAGCGCCCCACATCTCGCCATATTAAATACCAAATGAGCGCCTGTGAGGAACAATTTTATTATTACTTTTTTTTTAAAGAAAATATTTTTGATTTGGATAGAATAGACGTTAACGTATATTTAATGTTTCAAGCACTTTCATAATTTATTTTGTGGTGCACACAACTTTAAAGATGGGCTCACTTAATTTGGCCAGCACTGTAAGTACTCCTTACAGATTTGTATATAAGACATTGAGACATTGGGCAGTATCCTCACAAAAATTTTACTTCCCCAAGAAACCAGCTTACCCGATCTTATGTTGTCACGGATTTGATAGCGCTTCAAATTTTCAGTTGGAGACTGGTCCAAATGCCGTTTTCGGGAATGGTGCGGTGACGAAAGTTCTGCACCCTACACGCAGAAAGAATTACTTATTATCTGACAGATCATTCGCATGCGATTCATTATAGTTGGGGTTTTTGTTTCAAAACGCATAAGAAGCACCACATGATTCTTACCACATTAATGATTCACTTCACAATTCCCAATGTATCAGATATTTTTCTGATCATGTATTATTTAATCATATGATTAAAAAAAATTGTTTCAACTAGATTATTAAATAATACCGATTGGATTGGTCATATCAAATAATGATAAACCCTATTGAAAATTATGTTGAATAATACCGACTTTGAAGCAAAGAATGCTGCGGATCAGGCAATTCTCGAGTAAATGATTTTAACAATTTCTAATCGTGGGCTACAGTTTAAAAAATAATGTTTGAAAGCATTGTATTTTCTGTTGTTATTGGTCGATCTATTTAACGATTAATTAATCATTTTTACTTTTAGTCAACTTCAAGCGCAGCGTTCAAGTAGTAGAACTGGCAATGAAGAAAATTATTTCAATACATACCTGGTTGGACAAGGACATTTCTGGCGCCACCTGCACATCCTCCGCCATCGGATCAATCGGTTCAGCCTCCATCACGGCGCTGACGTAACTCTCCAACAGCCGGTGGGCGTTTAAAACTGATCTCTCGAACACCTGTCCGGTCGATGCGGCAGCACCCACCTCCACGTATCCAGGCGGCACTTCGTACACGACCGCCCGGCCGCGGCCGGGGGTCATTGCAGGCAAGGAGGTACGCGCGTCGGCAAAAAACCACGTCGGCGGAACGTCGCCCAGTTTCAGCACCAGCGAGGCGGTGGTCTGAACGGCCACGTCGCTGCGCACGCGAGTTCCCGCCGTCTTTCGTTTTTTCGAACGTGAACATTGCGCCGGCAGAGGCCTGTTTAACGGCTCCAACAACGCCTCATGCACGTGCGTCTCCACGTGACGTACTTCAACCTTCCCGGCTGAGCAAGTCACCTCGTCCACCGACACACGTTCCGGCACGACACTGGACGCGATGTCAGACACCACCGTAGACTCCTGCAAATCGATCGATTCCGACATCTCCACGACAGCAGTAATTGACTCATTCACGGCATTTAGTAAACCAGCCGCCTCGTCGGCCTGGACGCCGACATCCCGACACGACTCAGTCACGCCGCATTCCTCACCCGACGTCACCGCATCCCCGACCCGGTCCACTGTCCCACCAGGCGAATTCGTCCCACTGACCGTCACTTCCTTGGCTGGTTGACCAACAGATCCGGACAACATTTCATCGCCGATCTCGTCAGATTTGATGTCCAGACGTTTGGCCACCGTTGCCACCATCAGGGAGTTGAGTCGTCGCAGTCGTCGACAAGTGTCGTGCAGCAGCAGGGCCTGATTGCGCAACTCTTTCATCTCCTGGTGGCAGCCGCGGATGGCCGTCTCCGTGATGGCCAGGCGCGACTCGCCGTCGCGCAGACGAGCCGCGGACAACTGCAGATCGCCCAGCGGTCCGACGCACTCGTCGCACACGTAGACGCCGCGGAGCGGAGCGGTGTGATGACGGCGCAGACCCACGCAGGGCAGGTGAAACGAGTGGTGGCACATGGCGCATACCAGTTCACCTGTCCGGCGCTTGGCAGGTTCGTCGTGGACGTCGCCGCTGTCCGAATTGTCGCGGCGACGACGGTTGCGACGGCAATCCGCGTAGCAGCAGGGCAGGAGCTTGGATTCGCCGTCTTCGGCTGCTCCTTTGACGAACGGAACGTCAGCGAGTTTCTCCGCGTCCGGAGACGTCCATGGTGGCGAAGATTTCTGGCGTGTTGAAAAATAAATGTATTGATTATTGACAGTAATTTTTGACAAATTGTTTGTTGAGCGCAGAAACTGTGTCCTTGATACACATTTTCGTACCTGAGGAAATCCTATTTGATTAAAAATAATTGAGTCCGACATGTTATATAAACAATGAAATGGAAATTGTGTCCGGGACAGCGTTGGACGAAAAGGCTGAATGAACAAGAGTGGTGAACTCATTTCCCCCCCTCCAATATAATAGTCTCCTATTATTAAATACCCTCGCTGGTCATGTTATATGTTCCCTCCCCCTCACACATTGCAAACATCACCAACCGTGCTGACCTTACCATCCTCCGCTCTGCTGATGCCAGCAACCACCTTGCAGCCTATCGAACTCCCGTGTGCCCCACTCTGGAGTACGTCTCCGCAGTCTAGGACCCCCAGCAACTATATCTTATCCGCCCTCTAGAGAATTCAGAGACGCGCTGTCACCCCACTCTGGAGTGCGTCTCCGCAGTCTAGGACCCCCACCAACCTTACCCGCCCTCCAGAGAATTCAGAGACGCGCTGTCCCACACCTTGCGCCACTACAGCTGTGACACATGTGTCACGAAGGCAGTCACTGCCCAAAGGCTTCCCCTCCTCTCCACACGAAGATAAGGACACCGACTCCAGCTGCTCTTCTCCATCAGCCACAGCCTCACTGGTCTCGATCCAGCCAACTTCATCTCCCCAGCAAAACGACAGGGAAGAGGCCACCCTCTGAAACTAGATACGCTAAATTCTTTCTTCCAAAGAAGCGTTACAGAATGTTAAGTTGCATAAGCCAAATTCTCTTTCTTTCCCAGAAGTGTTAGTGAATGGAACAGCCTCCCAAGACTTAGTTCATGCCCCCTCCATCTCCAGCTTTAAATCACGACAGCGGGCTGCTCGCGAATGGCCAGTCTGCCCAAAGTCTCATTAACATTTCACACCACATACGGAAATCGCCATAATGCTACGGCGCGGCGATAAATCAAATCTACATCTAATCTAAATCTAAATAAGTGCATACAGTCTTCCCCAAGACTTAGTTCCACCCCCACGAGCCGCGAAATTGTTCACTATTCCGTGGCAAAATTAACATAATTTCCAAGATACATTACCAGTTTCACGCACACCACTGCGTTCATCATCTGTCTTTTTGCAATTAAAATAAAAATACTCATCGGAAACTCATTTCGATCGGAAAAAGACAGCCGATGGCCGCAGTGGTGTGCGTGAAACCGATACTCTTATCTTGGCAATTATGCAAATTAATGTTAATTTTGTCACGGACATGCTCGTGGGTGTAGAGGAAATTGTATGTGTGTGAATCGTGGATCGCCTTTTGCATTTTACTGGTGTCAGTTTTGCATTTTTCATATTTCTATTTTTCTATTTAATAATAGGAGACTATTACATTTTTAAAAAAGAGTTCACTCCTGTTCTATCCCGGGCACTATTTCCATCTCAGGAAACCATATGTTGGCGCTTGTCTGATCTGACAATGTCGAGGCAAAACAATATCAGTCAAAAATTATTCATAAGACAATGAACGACTACTACCGGCAGCACCTTAAAAAAACCCCACACGAAAAAGATGTAGAAGTCGACGATAAGTGAACAAACACGGGACAGAGCCGGGTCTTTAATTTTAATTAATCCAGGTATTCATTTTGTCACTTCGTAAATGCCGAAATGCGTATTAGCACAACACCATCAACACTGTGTGTCAATGTGTGTTTCACAAAATACAGTTTATAATATAATTTTATTCTTGGAGCCTCTTCAGCTCGTCGATTTTCCACGGTTCTGTCCAGTGTTTGTTCTCTTATGCTTATGAATTATTCAATCAAGAACCCTTACAAAAATTTGCATCTTAATTGCGTCCTCTCACATCTTTTGTCTTTAACTAGTCCTTGACCCCCGGGGTTTATAAATTTGAATTATTTCCCCGCTGAAGACATTTATCGTAAGGATGTTTTTTTTTACTGCGAGGTCAAAGGAAGGTGAGGGGAAAAAGCTTACCATCACGATGTTTTCATATAGAGGATCTTCGACTTGTATCCATTCACCGTTGGCTCCACCAAACTGCTCGTGTTCCGTGTGATCAACTGCACGGCGCACAACAAACCAATCCTGATTAATCAATCGAAGAGACCGAGAAACTTTCCCACGCACTTCGACGCTCTCGCGTCAGCTATTTGGTGTTCAACCGCACCACCAGTGACTGGCATTTGCGCTCAAGACATCAAAATGTGTGTGTCAAAGCTCCGTCACAAACGAACTGTGGGAACTACTAGTGGTGTGAAAAAGTTTCGACTTGAACGTCCGAAAGTTTAGCGCGAGTGTAGTGACGCGCGATATTTATAGATATGTAAAAATATCGAGTATTTAAATAAATATATCGATATTACTAATCGATGTCTTTATTATGTGATATTTATCGAATATTTTTAGAAATAATCGAAATTTGTTTATTCGATTATTTGTTGTTGAACTTGATTGATCGAATTTTAAATTTAAAAATGATCAAGTTTGACCTTTGTTTTTTTTGGTTAATAGAGTTCAGAAATAGGGAAACAATACAGAATTGCGATGCGATCGATCGAATTTTATAATTATCGATCGAATTTTATAATTATCGATAGTTCAAAATATCGACATTGTTAGAAAAAAAGAAGAGTTAAAAGTTGACAGGGGGAAAAAATGTGCTGTTCAATGATCCGATTTTATAATCCTTTCCCCCATCCCACTGCAGTTTGCCCCATAGAAATAAGCCGAAAGTAAAGAAACAGAAACAAAGCCTGGCAAACTCAGGACACAACTGGCGGAAACGACGACGACCGCCGAAGAGGGCGAGATAAACTTCTAAAACACCACACGTAAGTTGTACCGTGATCGGCTGCACAAGAAACGCAAGTTTATAGACGGGAAAGGATTTCAAGAGTTGGGTAGGAACGGAACGGAACGTTCCCGGGAACATGTTACTTTTCTATGGAACGGAGGCGGACAATTGGCGGCGGATCGAAAGAGACAGTAGATAAGTAGGTAAGGGATTGATGGTTTCAGGAGAAATGAATAATCCCCAGAAAGTCGGAAAATTATTTCTATTCACATTCAAAACATCTGCAGTTGTGTTCGAAAGCAACGGTGTTAATGCGCATGACCAAAAGAAGAAACTGAAAAGTTAAACCGAAAGGGGGGGGGGGACTAGGAGGTCGTAGCCATCTGTAACTTTTGGATTATGATGTAGCTATACTATATAGGGTTGTTTTTTCAATTTAGTTACATGTCTGAATTTGGTCGTGCCTTTTGCACTTCTCTTGTTTTTCATAGCGGCGGATAGGTTAAGAGTGATCACGGTTGAGATGGATTGGGAGTGATCACGGTTGAGATGGATTGAGATGGATTGGGATGGATAAGTGCGAAGGGAGGCGGCTGGAGGATGGTAACCTCAAAGTCGGAGGGAGGTCAACGTAGGGGAAGAAATTAGGGGATGCGGACAGAAGTCAGGCTGACGATGACAATCTTGTGAAGCGATCTTTTGGGGCGGATTATGAAAGTCAGATTACGGTATCTCTATGACACTAAAATGGGGACGATAAGGATTGATTTATACCGAAGAAAACCTTTGGCGGTCGCGTTGGAATAGCATTTGCAGGAATATATTTACGATAATGGGACGGAACCCTTAAATTTTTCTCTTGCAGCTAGTAGTTTCCTACAGCTAAACTCAAAGAAAGATAATTCCAGGAGCCGATGGTAGTTTTAACTAAACGCAAAAAAATAAACTCTAATTGTAGTCCTGCAATTCCTAGCGTTTAGTTAAAGATAGATTCCAGAACACTTTCCAATTAAAGATAGATAGTTTAGCGGCATAATCCGAAAGTTGCAGTGACGAAAGGGATGGTATTGTATTAATGGTTGTACAATAATTAATAATAATTAAACTGTTGGCTGTTCGTTGACTGACCACGCTATACTCAGTCATCATTACAATTACAATTATTGTAATTGTAATTAAACTGTTGGCTGTTCGTTGACTGACCACGCTAAACTCAGTCATCATCCGCAATAATGGCGCGTAACATGTGACGTCAGTTAACGAGTTTTGTACAAATAAATACCATTCCTTTCGTCACTGCCGCTAATCTATCTAGCTTTATGTTTTTATTTAGTTAAACGTGGTTTTTTTTGCACCTTTTCGTTTCGTGTCCTACAATGCTATTATTCAATGCGACGACCAGAGAAGAGCCGACGTAAATCAAGCTTAACTGGTGTCGGCATCTGGTTTGATCCTTAAAGTGTAACGTTTTCTTTGAGCGCATTATCATTAACAGAAATGCTTCCCCGGTTGCGTGTGCACACAGACATAGGGCAACTCATTATGATTCAATTAGCACAGAAGCTCCTAATGTAACAGTATGGCGTCGCTCTGGTGAGATTTGCTCCAAGGGAGGGAGGATTCGTGGGCCTATTGAATATATGAAAGGAGAGGAAATGTGAGAGTATTGAGAAGCCGCCCTGATGCTTCGATGGGGAATTTTAAAAAAGAGAAACTTCCCACATTTCGTGTACTTGTAAAATTGGTACTTTGTACTAGTAAAAAGAAACATTGCACACGGAAAGAGTCCGTCATGCAATTAAAACTAAAAAAACTAAACAAACACTAAAACACTAAAAAAAAACACTTCAGCTTTTGTATAACAACATACCGACAAACAAATATAGGAGTATATATTTTGTTATTCTGCTTTGATACTCTGAACATTCAAATGTCAATATGAATGAATCTAATGTAATTTTGTTGCAAAAGACAAGCATGGCCTTAAATCTCCGAGAGAGAAAAAACATTAAAAATATAAATAAAATGTCATTTTTGGAAAATAGAGCGACATTTTTCAATATTTATATGACTTGATACAAGTCTGTCTTCATGAAACTGGTAATTAAAAGAATGATAAATTTGACACGCAAAATAAATTGCATGTTCAATTACCGGTGAACCTCAAACATTTTTAAAAACAACTAATTGCTCTCCTGTTCCAGAAACAATAGTAAGTGGCTCAATAAACCTCCATTATCAAAAGAGAACAAACACGGGACAGAGCCGTCCCTATTGTCGTGACCAGATTACAGAATAGCAAGACGGAAGGTTCTTAAGATATTATATAAACAAACGACTTTGTGGACGTTATTAAAAGTGCAACGCACTGCATGTTGGTCAAGCAACTTAGCCAGTCCGACTAGGATATGTGATTTTTTAGTGGGACTCACATTTTATACCATGTACATGTACATGTATTATGATCGATGCAGTGTGTAACACAGACACTCTTACCTCAACCATCAAAACACAAAACTAGATAGTTTAGCGGCATAATCCGAAAGATACAATGACGAAAGGAATGATATTTGTATACAAAATTCGATGACAGACCACGCTACACTCCCGTCATCATCTGAGAAAGTAATGTGAAGAATTTACGATTTAGATCGTCTAGTTACTGGGTCACAAAGTTCTCTTGGCTGCCGACTTGTAAGAACAACTATAAATGTCACAGCAGCAAGATAAACAAACGCAACTTTTGTTTGAGTGAGTGTTAATGATGCATTCCACACGAGACATTACTAGGACTAGTAGTTGTTGGGATAGCACAGAAACTGTAAATAAACAAAGTGTGAAAACTAGATGCCCCGACCGAGACCTTCGGAATTCTTCGGGCGTGAGAAATTCCTACGCATGCCTTCCTTCGGAATGGATGTGAAACCGTGGGGTCCGTGCCTGTAAGATTACAGGGACATGTGTTAGAGATCCCTATCTAGGAGGTACTTAAACTAAGCCATGGCTAGGCAAAATTATTAGTTCGCCTCCTGGGTTTTTTTTAAGAGCGAACACGCTGGTGGACCCCCTCTGGTGGTCTCAGATTTCTGTGACGTAACGGTTAGCTCAGACTCGCTGGTTCGAACGTCTCAACAAATAGTTTTAAAGAAAACTAAAAAGACAATATCTTATTGAAACTGATTCATTGATAATTGTTTTGATTTTTTAAATCACTGTAGTGAATAGCACTACAGGAGTTTCTGTAACCCTCTTAGAGATTCGGCACGGTGTGATGGGCAGATGTTCACCAGCACCCCGGGAAAAATAATAATCGAGAGCTCGCGCCGGGAATCGAACCCGGGACCGCAGAACCAGTCAAGTCGCAATACCGACTCGTAGTCCAACAAAAAAAAACGTTTCCCCAAATATTCTCTCTGATCTTATGAAAAAAACATATAAATTGAATCGTATGAATTTTGTATAAAAAAATTACTTTATAACAATATACGAACATTATGTAATTTCATTTTTTGTTCGAAATTTTCTCCTTTCGTTTTCACACATTTGTTATTTGCGGTAGCCGACACTTTCTCGACACATATCAGATAAAAATCTTATTTTCAGAATTTGGTGAATTGACATCTTTATAGTGACACTGATAGTCGCTGTTAATAAAGTTTGCGACTTTGGTCGATATTCCTGTTTTACGTTCTTCAACGGGATTATGTTTAATGAAATGAATATGATGATGATAAAATGAATGAGTTTGTTAATGGGATTTACCGTCAGCGGTACGCAGAGTGCGTCCACAATAGGTTCAGATTTTTTCTCGGGAACTCATTTTGCAAACACATTTCAATCAAGAAAAACAGCCTTGTGCGTTTAAAAGTTAAAAATAATTTCTACCCTTAATTTCCTACTCTATTAAAATATAAACTGAATGTTCATTTCACGCATACAAAACTTCTCACTCGCGTTGAAAGAAAAGAGGACCCCGAGACTATCTGGCGCTCTGAATCTCATACAAGTTTACAAGGTTTTCGGTTCTTGCGCCTTGAGCTATCCCAGGGATAACACTGGGATTTACGGAAACCAATAGTGCATGAATGAAAAGCGTGATAAATAACGTAACCGCTGGTCCAGAAATGAGAACGATTAAACCCCCGACACTTCTTACGTGCGCCCTTACAGAGTATTATTCCTCGCGAACACAATATCAAACAAGTGACTAACTGGGCAATTATTCTACCCCGCTCGCCCCTTACTCGCCCCTTATTGTAAACAGTAAACAGTTTTGTCCTCCTGAGATCTACGCATAAGCGGGTCTCTTATCCTCCTGGATAACAATGAATCACATCGAACGAATCCAAGGTGGAAAAGTGTTTGAATTCCGAAGCGCTACTTCTGATATAAATTTGAAAATCTGTAATTGCAATAAAATGAGCTCAAACACAAATGTGGTCATCTCTGCTTGAGCTCAAGCCTGAAATAATAATTCATTCATTACATTATAAGATCTGATTATTTTTTTTTTTTTTTTTTTTTTTTTTAATCAACTGTAGCCAACCGCACTTATCGCCTGAGCATACACAAATTTATAGTCTCCCAAATGGGTCAAGCGACGGCACAACGAAACTTGTGTTGCTTTTCGCATCGACTGGCGATAAAAAGTCCACGGGACTTGAAAACTTTGGAAACGACCATTTTATAGCAAACATCGCACCCTTCCTTATTCCACAAAAGGTCTATTCAGAGCGGTTAAACATTCCATGTGTCAAGTCACACTGCATTTAAAAAAGCACTTTCGAAAATCGAAACTTTCCAAATACTGCAGAGTACCGAGAGAGAATTGGAGCGTAAACGCGGTCTTAAAGTGACCATTGTGGAGCCCTCCTTCAACGCACAATAGGGCTTTTGAAAAAGTTGAGCGCCCATGTCACACACGAATTACGTACGATTGTCGAGGTGGAGTTGTTGGTTACTGCTGTCACACATATGTCCATTAAATAAATTATTGCGTAGAGGGGCGGCATCAACAATGTCAGTGTTAGAAGTGCATTCAATAACGGTGACTCACGCAACCGCCGGAGATTTCCCCCCCCCCTCAGACACGGGGGCTGATAGCCAAGATTTACACAAAGATGTGTCATTATACTTTTTTCTTTATTTCAATTTAACTGTAGTCAACCGCACTACAGGCGTTACGTCCCCTCATGGTGCTTAGGCACTGTGCGAGGGGAACGACCAGTACCCCGGGATCAAATTTTCGAGAGCCCGTGCCGGGAATCGAACCCGGGACCGTCGAGCCACAGTTAGTCGGTAAACCAACTGGGTTACGATGAGTCGTACTTCCTGTGAAAATAGACTGGAGTTTCGTTGTCATTGCATTCACCATTTCCAGGAAGATTTCTTTTTAAATGTTTTTTCAGCAAACCTCGTGTGTGGCATGGCGCAAGTTGCTTTTCCTTTCTCAGTTTTAAATTTTATAAGTTCAAAAATAACATTAGTTTAATTTTTTTTTAATTCACTGAAGTGACGGGTCACAACAGGAAGATTCTGTACCCCTCTCAGTGCTTAGGCACAATGTAAGACACATTTTCACCAGTACCCCGAGCCAAAGCCCGCGCCGGGAATCGAACCCGGGACCGCCGAACCACAGTCCATCGCTTTGTTAAACTGCGCTACGACGGGTCGTACAATGACGAGATGCAAACAAATTCAAATAAAAAACAAATTTCTACCTTAACTTTTGGGAACTTCAAACTGACAAGGTTGAAGTTTTCTATTTTAAAAACGCGTTTCCCTTACAAAATTCGAGACTCCACTGTCCACGGAACAATTTTAAAAACTCCACTGTAATGGAACAGCACCCGCGCTAGAATGAATTTCAACGCAAAAATGAGCGTTGCTCTCTTTTACGGTCAAAGTAAATTTATTCTCGATTTATTATTTTACAACATTCGAACAGCACGAAGCAGAAACACAAGGGGAGAAACTAATTATCAGGTCTATGTGCGAATGAAATAAACGGACAATAAATGTGGGAGATAGTGTGAGGGGGTTCAGCGCGTTTACCCCCAAAGGGGGTACCACGGACAATAAATGTGAGGGCTAGTGGGTTCAGCGATTGGTTTTCCGAAGGGTACCCCGCCAACATTGGACGGCAGAACTCAGTCGCAATGAGAAACTTAAGTTCAGAAAACAGAAACACGGATTGACTTCCCCCGTGATCGTGGGCTAATTTCTCAGTAGACTCGTCCGGATTTTTTTTGTTGGGCGAAAGAAATTCCAATGGGTGCCTTTCTTCGGATTGGAAGAAGTTAATAACAATAAGGCATATCAATTGAGTGATGACTACTACAGCCAAAGCTAGACAGCATAGCGACATAATCCGAGAGTTACAGTGACAAAACGATGAACAATGATCTGTAAGAATCTCGTTGAATGACGTGCTACGCAGTCAGTCATAATCCGCGAAAATAAATTGAATATTTTACTGAAAACTTATAAAATACAAGAGGGGTTCCCGGCTTTGCCTGGGTTTACAGTAACCACCAATGAAATAAAAAATTAATTGTTTTAATTTAC
>JAQGBY010002844.1:0-21283 GCA_034698785.1 Mycogona germanica | reverse complement strand
TACTAAGCCTGGGCTAGGCAAAATTACCAGGTCGCCTCCTGGGGGGGCTTTGAGCGGTTAAATCAAGCGGTATACCCTTTAACAAATAATAATAAAAGAGATAGTGAGGTTGCCGTGGGGTTTGGCAACCCCTTCAATCGTAATCCCATATCGTGCGTCGAAAAATACGGACCACGCCTCCTCATCCGTGCCGGTCGATACCAACGAATTGTAAATCGGTGAAATCACCAAGGCGAACTCAACGTTATGTCGATCAGCGAAGAAAATGGCGGATACTGGTATCTATTATCATTCTTGCTTATGACACTCAAGACAGGTCTGGAATAGATATAATTTAAAAAAATATATTATGGTTTATTTTTTGGATTGTGTTTTTTGGATTATAATTTTTTATTATGGTAATAATGATCCCCTCATAGACTACGGATTTTTGTCTCCCTTGATCTCCCTTGGGCATTAGGGACGTGGGATGTTGGGGAAACCCCTTAATAATAATTTTAAAAAGGTACTGTGAAGTATCGCGTCTTGTGCAAACTCAGATAGTCCCAACATTCCATTGATCTCTAGAATCTGAACTCTATTGAATATCCTTTCTTTAATAGTAATTTTTAATAAATAATTTTTTTAAAACTGTTTCACTTTCCACCAATTAGTTATTCTTTTTTCAGATTTATCAGACAATCTGACCAATTTTGGTCGAAGCGCGAAACAATTTTGAATCAGCAGTCACCATCCGCCATTTTATTTCACCGCCATGATTGTGTCGAATCTGCGTTCCACTCTCTCTAATCATCTCATTGACCGGTGCAGCGCGTGCCGGATTGAGGTTCTGCGCGCGCCAGAGTTGCTGCGAAGCTCGTCAGCGCAGGTTGTGTGCGTTTCGAGACTTGAACAAGACAACAAAAAAAGGTGTATTATTTTTGGAACAGCGAGAAAATCCCAAACATACACGATTAATGGCTGACGGTGGAACACAGCGGGTCGGCGATCGCGGCGGCGATGACGATTCCGAGGAGGAGGCGGTGAGTGTCATCATAAAAACCCGAACATGACGACGTTATTCCCGAAAAGAGAAAGTGTTATTAAGTGTGGAAAAGGCTTGACCATATTTCCGTGACAACCATTAATTTGTTATCAATGGGTTTGGGCTGGGGGGGGGGGAATTGCGTAATCGACAACTGGCTTCTGCACAATACACTGTATTACGTGCCATTTCATTTTTATTCTCTTGTGATCACGCACTCACATTTCCTGGAATTTCTAAGGAGGAAATCGTAGAAGTTGCAGAAGGAAGAAATAAATCGTTAATGAACGCGTATGCAAATGCATATAGGGAAGAGTTCCTATACAATTTTTTTAATTCTGTATACGAGTGGGGGGTTTCGTGGTTTTGAAGTTTCCTTTCATTCATAGAAGTCGGACTGATCTTTTTCGAAGCGCCGTCACTCATTTTTCATGCGTCTGTTTCAATGAGAACTGGTTATAGTGAAAGTACAGATTTATAGATCACATTAAAACACTTGGATAATGGACGTTTCTACGTATCTGCATCGATTTCCCCCTTATGACATGAAGCGCTCCTAGCGGGAATCGGAGAGCGCTAAACTCCAAAAGGATACACCTCCGTACAATCTCCCCAGCGCAATAAGCCAACATGTTCAGATAGATTTCATTACATATTCGGAGGGAGGACTTTTGTATTTATCCATTCTATGCGCGTATGTGTTCTTATGTATACAGTATTTGGGTGGCGGCTATTGGCGCCCTCTGTTGGAGTTTCATGGAGTCAGTCGGTACGCTATATAGTATTGATCGGTGATCGTGGAACTATTGGACCAACAAGATTTTATTTATTACTGTGAATCGAAACTTAGCAGATTGAGCGCTACTATAGCTGTAGCTGCGACAATTGCAGCCTGCGAAATGACGAAATGTGCGCCACCTAATGATAAAGCCCAGCGCAAAGTACATTTTGAATGATGCATCTGTAATTTAATTGTGAATGTACGAGCATTTTGTGTTCGACACACGAGTCGAACTAAACCGAGCTCAATTTTTATAATTGCTGAAACAATTAAATTACTTAGATCGCGACAAATGGTTAGGCAATTTCCGTCTGATAATTTGCGGGTAATGATACAACTGACTTCCCGGAATTGACATAATTATCGTATAATAATAGGAAATGGAGATGCATTTATGCGTAATCAACGTGGTGACATGACGGACAAGAATAGTGACGTCATACGCACCTATTTGTGACATGTTTTTGGGTGTTAGTGTCGCTCCGTCTGCCGGCGGGTTTACCGATTGCCTAGTTAATGGAATCCTTTGTTTTAAGTCTAGCGCACATACGTAACACGCACACATGAACTTCACTCTCCCAATTTCAATTCTACCTTTTATTAGTTGAGACCGGATTTTTAATTTTTTTTTAATGTTCGATTAAAACGTCTATTGCCGAGCGAAAGAATGTCATTAGTTAAACTACTGTTTCCGTCGAGGGAGCCTCAGGTCAAAACGACATCAGCATTAGTTGGAATCCGCCATACATATCTCTACTTCAGGAAAATATGTTATGGGGAGTTGCTTCTCGACCTTTTATTAAAACAACAAAGTTTGACGGGCATCGAAGGCAATTAAGTGCGCTAACCATTACGCCACTCGACTTGCTCGATACCCTCTCATCTAGAGCTAAGCCTTTTAGTTCGTTGATCGCGGTGTACTTTTTAAAAGCCATTACGGGCACAAAAATGAAGGACCTCAAAAATCCGGCTCCTAGATGTGGATATATAATACAGAGTATGTGGGGCGTGCAGGAAAGTTGATTGGCGAGAAACCACTTGGCGACACAAGCACGTCACGCAAGTGGCATACCCTTTGTCAGCAGTTGTCCCGCTCAGATACACTGTACAATTACGAGGTGGCACATGCTAGATAACCTTCGACGATAACGCATTGTTTGAAGTATTTTCTCTGCCTCGATTAACTCTAGGGTTCGAGACGGAATAGCATTTTTTGTCAAGTCGCGCGTATCAGCACTCAAAATATGAAAATAGGGACAACTCTTTCTCCTCCATCGGCTTTGGAAGAGGAATTCATAAACAATGTACGTCACTTCTTGATACCATTTTAACAAATTTCCCCAGTTTTAGCATGTTACCTTTGTGCGTGACAGTTACTGGGGCCCTCTGGTGGTTGGTCAGTTTGGGTCGTTGCCCCCTCCCCCTGCTTACGATGCAAACCTAGGTGGTCCTACTTAAATTGAAATGATCTTCAAGGTTATCTTTATAATAAAAATATATAAAAGGATTGCTTGGACCGCGATCAAGAATCGGCAACAAGATCGCTAATAAACTAAGTTTACATCTGATCTTCAGGAATAATAAAGAATTTGAAGATTTGTGAAACACGCGGAAACCACACTTCACAAATCTTCAAATTCTTTATTTTTCATAAAGATCAGATCTAAACTTAGTTTATTGACGATTTTGCTGCCGATTCTTGATTCCATGCGATTTCCATATCTACTATTCTTGGTTCTCTTTATTTTTTTGAAAAAAGTTAAATACATATACGCGCACGACGTGTATCCAGTTCGATTTCTCAGCCAGCAACGATCACAAACACATTTCGTCTCAAGCTTTTTTGGCAACAGGCGCCAAATCTCTCAAGAAATGCCGGCGACCTTTTTCCCCAGTTTTGCTCGCCTACAATTTAGGTATGTTGCTAAATTTAACCGCAGTCGATTTGCGGCGTGTGTTGGCATAGCCGATGAATTGAGTGGTAAATCAAGATGTTGCTAGTTTGGGCGATCATTTCAACTGGCTTAGCTAAAGTCTTAGGATCTAGAGTGTCGGAGTCCTATTCATGAAATGATGAAATGCATTCATGCATTAATGAAAATTACGGTCCGTCTGTTAACGAAAATGAAACGTCCGTTAACGAAAATAATTCCGAAATCTCTAGAATTTTATGAAGCTATTTACAGGTAATTAATATCAGATGTGCCCATGTGGTTTTAATGAACGACATTATACAAGTGTTTACATTTTAAGAACAATTGCAATACATTAACAGTTATATTAAGCTATATTAAGTTTTACAGCAGATACAGTTATCCCCAAGGATTTTTGAGTATATAGTCACTCTTTGAACCCTACAGTTTTCCTATCATAAGAGATCAGGAACTGACAGCCTGATTCTCTGGAACGCCACCAGAGCTATCACGCACAAAACAACGGAACAGAATCGGACAAGGCTTCTTTCATTCGTAAAACCTTGACTCTTGCTGAGTAGAACGGAGAAGAAAATTTTCTCCACTGATCATCTTGCGCAGCATCTTCAATTCGATGCCGGGCAGTGAAACCGTTTTTCGAGGGGCAGACACCTCTTTTGACCTCTAGTCAGTCAACACTGCGAACAGCGTCTGTGAATTCGAATTTAAATGAAACTTTTTGTATGACCCATTTTCTAAAAACTAATTCAATTATTCTTCAGAAGTTTGCCGTTACTTGTCCGTCTGCGATCTATTTTCTATTTGATAGAAATTAATATTTGCTTGATGAATTTTTCAAAAACTTTATTTCGAATATTATTTTTGAGCGTTTTCTTTTTTTGGACATAAGCGAATAAATTTTGTAATCAAATATTCTCGTACAGTTCTGAAATTTCTCGAAATACCATTCCGTTGGTTTTTTAAATACACAGTCACGTATATACGAATATATATATTTTTTCGAATTCAAAGATATTTGCTAAATTCTTAAATAGTCTACGAATTAAAATATACTTGTAGATACAAATCCTTAAAATGAGCCGCATTTCGAGTTGACCGTTTGCAAGTTTAAATAAACATTTCGATTTTAAGAAATCAAGTTCTGCTGTGCAACATGTTCAGTTCAGTTTTTATTGGAATTCGCAAAATTGTATTGTAAAAAGAAGTTTTCAAAAATGTTAATTATATTTTGAATTTTACTTAGTTCAAGATATGTTAGATTAAAAAATACAAAACAATCAAAATTGGGTGGAATTAAGTAATTTTGCTAATTCAGATTTGTCGCTATTTCCCCACTCCACTGATTTGTCTAAAAAACCGTTATAAATAGATGTTTTTAATGTAATGATTCGAAATAATAAATGTCTTGAATTGAAGTATCCGTAATAAGGTAAACCGGTAATGAGATAGACTAGCTGCTCTAAACGCTCAGTATTTCCGCGTCTACTGGATCGCTTAATATCCCAGTAAGTTATCTCATATGAGATTTTTCCTAGAAACATGTCAAATCATTTCCCTGTTAGAATGATTATCTTCTTTTTCTTTGGTACCGAACGCCCACAGGACAGGTTACGGCATAAGCACATGTGTTCCGTTCGAAATCCTTTGTTCAAAGTTTTGGCCGACACATGCTGACTAATCATTATTTTGGAATGGTGTCAATTGGCAGTCGGTACAGTTACATAGGTAACTCGGTATCCTCCTGAGACCGTCTTTCCACTTTCCACTTTCCACTTTATCCTTCTGAGATCTTCCCCAGAGAAATTTTAAGCTGGATTTAACGTAATTGAAGCTTACAACTAACTATACATGTATATCCCACTAGGGCTCGACCCCGGAATCTCAGAACACCATCTTATTTTTGGTCTGAATCTAAAAATAATTAATAGACGTCGACTCATCAACCGTCAATCAAATATATTGCAGAGAATCAGAGAAGAAACGTTAGGACACGATTTGGCTTCTGGCCAAGGTGGGAAATTAATTTAGCTTAAAATTAATTCCACTCAGACAGTGATTCGATCCGAAAACAAACCAGAGCAATACATATTTTAATAACTCGTGGCAGACCAGCTGGTTGAGCGACTGAAATATTTTTGGTGGAACCTGGTTTATGGTTCGATTCCAGGTACGGATTTTGCGCCACCCTCGAATAGCGTTGAAACACAAGAGTTTATCAATAGAAAATATCCTCTAACAGTTCGGGTAGCGATTCGTTATTAAGTGCTACGGGATATCCAGTTAGCAGTTAAATAACAGTAACTGGTTCACCATAATTAGTTATAGATTATAGACTGATTAGACGAAATTTAGTTTTTGTTCTTTAGATATTCTACTATTTAGATATCCCACTAGGAATAAGTCTCACGTTTGCAGCACTATACATGTAGTTAATGTAAGACTACCGTCGTGCACCTCAAATAAGACGAGTTTGCTGAAGCTCTCCAAATCTTATTGATTCAACCCCATTCGTGGAATTCCATTTTGCTTGAGCGGTTGAGTCCCAATCCCACATGTATGCGTACTTACAGTACTTCTAGCTAAGAAAGCAGAAAAAGTATTTCTTTTCCGATTCCTTGGCTGTGACTGGCACTACTAAACAAAGCGAATAGTCCTAGGAGCAACCAATTATTTAAAGAAAAAAATGAAAGCAAAACTGAATTTCACGCTCATCTCATTGTTACATGAATGTTGGCTAATCGCGTTTAATCAGTGATGCGCAAAATGGTGGACGATCAGTGAAACGAATTTATATCGATAACATCGTTTGTGTACCGATACGTTCGATTAAAATATATAAATGTGCAACGAATGAGTGAACCTTTCAAAAAATTCTTCGCGCTGTAAATTCCCTCTACTTTTCCTCTATTTATGGTGGTCATAAATGCGTTGCCCCCAAAAGCATTTTTATGTACGTTAATTTCATTTATATAAAAAATGAGAGTAACTGTCTTCCAGAAAATTGTTAGGACTGCGCCAAATTGTTTCCAGTGGGATCTAAAATAATTAGAATACTTTCTATGAATGTTGTTAAAAAAATTTAAATGAACAACTAAGTATATTTTTAACCCCCTCTCTGAAGGAATCTTAAAAATAAAATGAACTCTCCATGAAAATTTAAAATAAGAGGTAACGATTCAATGTCTTTATTTAAATATTTAATTTTATTGTTTCGAATGGAGGGAGCATTTAGAATATTGTCTTCTCCAACATTTGCATCAGTCAAAATACAGACAAGAATCACACATATCACGTACTTGGAGTGCAAATAAAGAACAACTGTTGTTCGCCAACTGTCAATCATTGATTTGTCAAAAAGTTGGCGCACCACCGTTCTAGTAAAAGTAGGGCAACATTTAAACAATGGTGGTCGAATCTGACAATGACGACGCCATTTTATGTGTGGGTGGAGAGAGTGAGGGTGAAAGGAGGAGAGATGCGCCCAGGCGACACAAATGCCATCAAGAGAATTGCTAGCGGGTCAATAACCCGTTCTGATCTGAAAGCACAATGAAATTGCCTTTTTACATATTATATGCATGTAAACTTCATTATGTGCTGTATGTAGCGTTCAGTCAAAAGTTCTATCTGTGGCTCCACGAAATAAAATAAAAAATAAAATAGGATCACCTCTTCTTTATACCAGGAACCGAAAATCGCAGTTATTATAGATCATAGTACCTGGTATTTTTGATTCCTGGTAAAAGAAATCCTATATGGTAATCCTATAATCCTGGAACCAAAAATACCAGAAACTATTATCTATATTCACCGCGACTTGAAAAGCTCAGTGGAGCCGTGAATTTGTGGCTCCATGAAGCCAGTGACGGTGAATAAATGAAAACACAAAATAGATAGTTTGCGGCATAATTCGAGAGTTACAGAAGATAGCACCAATGAATTGATATTTGAGAAAAACTCGTACTAGACTGATCACCCAGGATCAATGACCGACTGTGAAAACCTCAATTCAAAATCAAATATGTGGTTCCGTGAAACGGTTCCGGGAAAATAGGATTAATTCGATTTTAGGTGGCGCCAAAAGTGCTTCATCTGGAGCCAGCTTTTAGCAACTGCAATTTTTGGTTTACACTTAATAAGTTCAATGATGCAAAGATTTTGTGGCATATCTTGGATTAGGGACGATTAATTGGATCGGTCATGTAAATCCCACTTTAAAGTTCAATCTGAACGGTGCCACGTAAATTGGATTGTTTCTGTTTTCCATGGAGTCAAAAGTGATTCATATGGAACCAGCATCGCTGGCAGCAGTTGCGATTATTGGTTTGCTCTTGTTAGATAAAGCTATCAATCGTCGATGTATTGGATCGATACTATTGGATGAAATACCAATTGCTTCACCACTTTGTTGTGCACAAAGCTCGGGATGCGTCCTTATCAACGATAATGTTTTCTAACCAATCTCGGACAATGCCAACTTCATGTATCTGTTTCAGACTCGAGATTTGGTGCTTACTGATTAGAAAGAAACCGACCAGATGTTTAAGTGTCTAAAATAAGCCCACATGTTCCGTTGTTTCTAACCAATCTCTGATGAATGAAGAAAACGCGAGTTGGTTTTTTTAGACCCTACGTTAAATGCCGTCTTTCACAGTCCATCTTCGCTTTTAATTTTTCTGGTTCAAACTCATATTTTCTGTCATTCCTTCCAGTGCACAAAAATGATGCATCAAATTAAAAATCAGATCCCTGCAGGTCCTCGTCAGCGCCATATGCCAGCATTGATACCTTATCGCTGTAACACATGAAGTAGTTCGGCAGACCTCCAAACGGATGCAAATGATCTATTTGTACAAGATAGACAAACAGTCAAGTTCAGCAATGACGAGATTGAGATTCAGAATCGAAATTTGATATATGTATATGGTGTCGTTTTTGACGTCTGTCATTTATCAAGGATTTTATTTGCGATTATTAATCAATGCCGCGTACCAATTTCGCCTGATCTTCGATAAGGATGTTTGCCACTGGTGAGACGCCATTAGCGGTGACATTTGCAACTTCACTACACACGGATTGGTTCCAACCAACCAATGAAAAATCATTTTTTTTTAAATTCATTGTTGTGTCATCACTACAGGAGTTTCTGTATCCCTCTTGGTGCTAATGCACTACATGAGTGTCACATTTTCACCAGTACCCCGGGATCTGTGAGAGCCCGCGCCGGGAATCGAACCCGGGACCGCAGAGCCACAGTCAGTCGCAATACCAACTGGGCTACAACGGAATTTAAAAGATGCAACACACACACATGGGGGGTGGTGGGGAAAAACCAATCTGATTTTGCATCATTTATGATGTTCTGAAGCGCTCAACGAAAACCGCAGGGACAATCAGTTTGTCCACTAGGTGCCTAGGTGTCTCTAGTGAGTGGTTTTGTGCCTATCACATAGTGCCTAAGCAATGAAATGGGTACAGAAACTCCTGTTCTGATATCCACTTCAGTGAATAAAAAAAATAAAATAAAACCCTGCGTTCGACAGCGCCCTCAATAAAATCTCTCACTGTACAAACGATGCTCAAATCTCAAAGGGCATAGCTAAGATGTTAAACAAAGCTATAGCACACCACACGGGATCCGGATCCGTCAGCCACATGTGTTCCAAAGACAATGTCGACGTCAATGGTGCCCTTGACTCCATGGCAACCGGAGCGTGACGTAGGCTAATGAAACTTGGTGCGCATGACAGATAATATTAAGCGCTGTCAACACAAGCACACAGGCGGTTTCGTGACCGAGGAGTAATAGAGCGGATATTTGAATAACGTCATCCGTCAACGTCATAGTTGGAAATTGGAATGAGGGATTCCTGTGGAATTACGCATCATTCAATGGGGACGCGTTAATGAAAACGAATTAGATACTTTTGGTTTTGGTGATATGATTTCGAAAAATATCTCTTAGTCTTAAACGGCACAAGAACTGCATTTGTGGAGAATCAGAATAGCAGAGAACTGCATATTATCGTCAGTCTACTTATATTTTTCATAAATTGGAACGATTAAATTGATTGTTTGGTCTGATTGGGTAAAAAATTTTCTGAACATTTTAGGATTTCGAAGACGCAGAAGATGCAGGAGACAATGTACAAACGTAAGCGACATTATGATGTACTGTACAATAAATACTACCAAATTTGATGATAGGCGGCTAGTGGTGCAAAATTACGGTTAAGCGAAAGAACAACTTTGCCACTTGAAGTTTTTTTTTTAAACGACGCATCGCCAGAAAATTTAAATATGGCGTCTCCACTTCTCCAAAATGGCGCTATTGCTATCACGTGCCACCAATGCTGCCAGTCATATTTTCCAAATCGTCGCATCGCCAGAAAATTTAAATATGGCGTCTCCAAAATGGCGCTATCGCTATCACGTGCTACCAATGCTGCCAGTCATATTTCCAAATCGTTTAATACCTGAGACAGCTATTTAACAAATTCGGAATAAAATGCTTTTGTGTTTTAAACAGGTTAGATATTTAAGTTGTAAAGCGTTTAAAAAAACTATAAAATAAATTAAATAACAGTGTTTTACGGCATTGCCATGACACGTGAGGAAACGAGGGTTTCAAATATTTGGATACCATTTTGCTGACGTGACGGGGACTTTTGAGCAATGCCAGGTAATTTCTCTAGTTTTGGATACAAATATTTTATTAATTAATTAAATAATTAATATTATTTAAACATCATTCTCTTAAAAATCAGTTTCGTGTCGTGCTTTTAGATAAGACAAAAGTTTAATTAATTGCTCTCTTCAGCCAAGTCAGTGTGCTTTTCACACGTAAGAAAATGTCTAATCTCGGTTAATTTTATTAGCGGCTGTAGAACTACGGACGAGAAGCTGCTGGAAACCTTGGAAGATTCGATTTTAGGCCTCCACCTATTCCTCGACAACAAGTTTGAAGAGGCCATCCAAAAGGTGGCGCCACTGTAAGTACACAACGACAATGTCAAGCTGATTGATCCACGCCCATAACACGTCAAAGGACCGATAACTAATTACATTTGGTTAGTGTAGTGGATACAGTGGCTCAAACTGACAGCCCTTGGAAGTCAGTGCCTCATTCTCACACCCATGCCAAAATTGTATTAGCCCCAGGTGTGAGTCCTCTCACCATACACTGCAGTGTGTTGAGACTTTTTTAGGTTAATTGCTGGGTCCCAAAATTGAATGTTAGGGTACCGAAGCCAAAATTAGCTTTGGAATCCAAATTTAGCTTTACAGAACATCCAAAATTCCAAAATTAGCTTTACAGGACATTCTTAAAACTTCCTTTAACCTCCCAAGCATGTTTTCATATAATGCAACCAACGAGATTTGTCTTCTCCATTTAAATTGTAGGAGTGTTCGGGGTAAGGTAGGCAAATTTCATGGATAGATGTCACAATTGTGTCTAATGAGATATTCCCAGACCAATTCAGGGACTATCGGAAGGATAGATTAGATCAAAAAGGGGGTTGAGTTTTCATTGCACACCAAAATTGTTTTACCTCATTTCTTGAGTCACAATATGAAGGAGACTTCGACGCAGTTTGTTGCAGCATAGTTTTGCAATCTGGCAAAAACTGTATCTCTTGTTTCTATCGCCCTCCAGATGCACCTGACTCATGTCTAGATGGTTTCATTGCACATGTTAAAAAATTGTTCCTTGATCACCCTGATGCAGATGTCACTATATGTGGAGACTTCAACTTGCCAGAAACAGACTTAGTGTGCCACAAACAATTCTTCTAGGGCTAGGGTACTCTTAGATTTTCTAATGAGCATTGGAATAGCTTGTGAATTGTCCGACAAGGGATAAAACAATAGGGGGAAATATTCTTGACCTTGTTAGTTCTAAAATTCCTGAGGTAATTGGTGGTCTTGATGTTATTGAGGAAATCAGTGAGCACAAAGCTGTTCATTTCACTGCCAACTTTCGGCCTCAAGAGAGTAAAGCAACCAAAACTTTGGATGAAATATTATGCGGATTCGGTAGGGTTCAAGGGGCTCCTCAATGATTATTTTACAGCTTTTAAAAGCGAATTTGTGAGAAGAGGGAATTCGTTAAGTTTATCACTATGAGGACCTATACATGTAGCATTTACCACTGAGTTTCAAGACCAGTAATCTGGTCACAATGTTATTCGATCATTGGTGACGTGTTCGCTTGTACAATAAGCAACGATAGTCCAACTTGTTCTGACTGCATCCAGTGATTAATGCAACACATTTCAACAATGTTGTCTGTTTTTATATATTTAAATATATATATATTTAAATATCCAGGTATAATTATTTTGATATATGGTAAACAGTGACATAATAAAAGCAAATGTTATTCGATCATTGGTGACGTGTTCGCTTGTACAATAAGCAACGATAATCCAACTTGTTCTGACTGCATCCAGTGATTAATGCAACACATTTCAACAATGTTGTCTGTTTTTATATATTTAAATATATATATATTTAAATATCCACGTATAATCATTTTGGTATATGGTAAGCAGTGACATAATAAAAGCAAACACTCCCCTAATTATTGTGGAGCGTTGTATTGTCTACTAAATATTCTTGTACACTATTGCATACAATGTACTTATTTTGCCATACTGCATACAGTTTATATAATACATATGGAGTTTTGTCAATCAAGCATGTTTCTTTCTATAAAGGGCAAACACCAGCATCTTCCATTCGATGGGCAATGCCTGTCTGCATTTTGTTCAAGCATTAATGACGAACGATCCGGTAATTTGCTCACTTCTTCCACTCAAATACGTTTCCGAATTTGAAATTGAGAAGAAAATTTAAATAGCGATGTTCCAAAAATCGGCAACCATTCTTTCTGAAACCATAAGTAGTTTTGAGACATTCTGGGGTACTGGGTCCGATTATTTACTCATTACTTAAAAAAAATTGAGCATATCTTCTCAGCAAAAAAGGCGCATTGGTCATAATAATCCATTTTGTGAGATTGGTACATGAACTTCTGTATTGATCGTTTTCCCCGCGAACCATGTCGTTAACCATGTTAACCATGTTAAGAAATGACCATTAATCAATACGACCTCCAATTGCTTTCAATAAAATCATTCTTACGAACAACCTAATAATGGGGGCGCTTATCTAGTCCATGAGCTGTCGTATAGACCCTAATCTTAGCAGAGTTGACAAACTGATGTTTGGTTTACTTTTCAAATGTTACGTGAAGATTTAACTCTTGACCATTCCCCTTCAGGGGGACATCGAGTCTGCGGCCCAGGCTGTCAAAGTGGCATTGGACTTGTGCAACAAGAAGAAACACCATGGATCCCTCACCAACAATTCCGTCACTAAGATCATCAAAAGGCCAAACTATAATAATTACACAGAGGGTGGGCACAATTTATATTTACCTAACAAAAGCGGCGCAGTGAAACCACATATGGTATGGGAAAATTAGAATTAAATGAAGTGACAAAAATTGACATTTTTTAATCATTTCAAAATGAAAATGACACTTCTAGTAGTTGTACAGTATCCCCGTATATTGGTAGTATCTGATATTTTCGTTTACATTTGACGTTTTCCCACAATCGGTTACCATTGTAGCAATGTCATATCTATCATTGCAGAGGAAATTCACGCAGAAATGATCATGGCTGATTGTCTGCTCGTCAAGTCCGTCATCACCATGATGCAAGACGAGAGCTTGGTCACTTTCGTCAAGAGTGGACTTCGCATTCGCACCAGTTATATGGTATACAAGTACGTATATTAATTATACTTTATTAGATTAACACTTTTTGGTGTTACAAGGTCGTATAAGGTGCGCCTTTTCTTTAATAAAGGGGTAAAATGTAGCTTTTAGAAATGTATGAGTGAAGTTTAGGACGAATCACTTTGAGTGACCGTGATCTGCAAATTATCTTAACGTCACGTTCAACTGTAATAAAGTTTAGCAGTGGTTGATTAGAATCTATTTCGTTAAAAAATATTTATCCAGCATTTTAGCAATCAGAGTATAATTTGTACATTATACCTTAAACACACTTTTGACTCACTTTTGACATAACTACCGAGAATCGCAAATTCACTGTTCAAATCTCCGTCTTGGCGGAATAAAATATAATAATATATATATATATATATAATATAAATATATAATATAATATAAAATATAAATAAAACAGCGGAAGACGCTGGCCCTTGATCTTCGTAAAATGGAGAACATTCATGCTTCATGCTCTTTTAATGGCGATGTGAAATGGATTTCTATCGTTCAGAGAATGTGAAGAGATCTTAAAGAAAAGAAAGTGGACTGATTCTAAACTGAAAAATCATTTCAAAAGTGGAGTTCTTATGGGCCTTGGATCATTTCATTTGGTAAGTCAATCTACTCGGTAAATCATATGGCATCCTAATTCACCTTTAGAAGGTTTTCAGTAACTTTTCACCCATTCTAAGATGTTTCTAGTGTAATTAGGCGGGGTAATTGCTGAATTTTCCAGGGAATTTCTGGACTTCCGGCGAGAGTGCTTAAGCTACTGGAATTTGTAGGAATGCCCGGAAATAGGGTAAGTTGTGATTGACTTGACGCTGATTAACTTGAAGTTGTGATTAACTATTAGTCAGCCGTATGAAATACGAATAGTTTTCTTTGATCAATGAGATGGAAGAACTTTAACGAAGTCGTTAGCGTGCAATGAATGAATAATGTGTAACGAAATAATGATTTTTAAATGCTAAAATTATGGCGTAAATTTTTTTCTTAGAAAGAGAGCACAAACTAATAAATTTGTAATATGCAGTTGGTGCCACGGTGTCACTCGATAACCTACTTAAAACACAGTTGATTGGCAAATTTACTGTCGAAAATGAATTTTTATTTTTAATATTGTGCCGCTTAACTTCCACAAATGAAGCAAACTTTCGGACTAACGTCTAAGGTCTGTATAGTGTAGTAGAATAGGCATTTTTTTTAAAACTCCGTTTCCGGAAAATGCTCTCCAAATTCAAATTATTTCAAGACGCACTTTAAAAAGTAAATATCGTACAATTTCAATCTGGATTTTTTTTTTAATTAGCGTAGACTGTGTCCAAGTAAAAAACCACAAATGTCCTAAGTAAATGCAGGAAACTTTATAGCTTTCACAATTTCACGCTAACACTAGTATTTGCGCAGAACACATGCTCGAATATTATACAGTAGTTTGTGTAATGTAATCCGATATTTTTCTTAATTATTAAAATAGGATATTGGTCTGCAAATGTTGGACGAAGGCCAAAAATTGTTTCACACTTTGAGGGGTCCTTTGTGCTCGATGTTCATTTTGATGTTCCAAACCATGTTCAATTTTGCATTTGGTAAGTGATCGATATGTATGTGACCCGTTGGATGGTGGTGTGAAATTCTGCTGATCTGCCATGCGGCTGGTGACCCGATTCGGAATATGGAATAAGAACTTGTCGAAATATTATACTGCATTTGTACTCGTTTATACATGTAGGCTCGGGTCATATTGATGTGGAGTACTGCAAATCAGTTCTGCAGCCACTGCAAGTGGCCCATCCAACGGTAGGCAAACGTTTTTTTTTACAACGGCTGAACAATTTGATTTAATTATTTTATTTGCAGTTTCCATAAAACTATAGCTTGTTATGTTACCCTAGAGTAGCAGGTTCTCTCATATGATAATATTGTGATGGGTAGGGGGGGAAATAGCATTTTTGATGACGCCCCCCGAAAACGCAAGTTTATCCTAATCGCCACTAGTTGCGTCCTAGTTTCCATGCAAGGTCGCAACGCATCTTGTGAACAACTGACGAAACCAGTGTTTCCGGTGGGCGCAACTAAGAGAGCCAAAAGAGTCCATACTTTTTGCTAACGGACCTTAATATGTTAAGGAATAGGACTGCTGTCCTCTTGTCCTCTATTCTATGAATTTACAATCATTTGTTTTGTGTTCTTATTGTAGGGGACATTAACGCTGTACTTTGCGGGTCGCATCGAAGAGATTCAGGGTAACGTTGAAGAAGCTACGCAGTTGCTACTCAAATCGCTCACACTACAGGACACATGGAAACAAATCAAACACCTGTGCTACTGGGAGCTGTCATGGTGTTACATGTAGGGATATAATCAATATTCATTGTCAGGTTTGCAGCGTTGATCACTAAATAGTTAAGCATTTAAAATGGTTATAGAAAATATACTCTGCAGAGCATGAAAATATCTCCTTTGTTATCTTAACCCGATTTTAGATGTTTCCATATTGTTCACCCTTTCCCGCATGATTTGGCTTAAAACTCCCTCAGAAACAGACATGGAAATTTGGCAAACTCTTTCGTTTGAGGCTCCTAAACTATACATGTGATTGGTAAACTGTTGTCTAATGTAGGGCTTTTATGTCGTGTTCCTTTGTTTCCATTATTTAAATTTTAGATTCATGCGACAGTGGCACAAGAGTCAGCAGACGTTGACGATCGTTCAGAAAGAGAGCCGCTGGTCCAAGACCATCACTTCCTACCTGCTGGCGTCTGTCATGGGGATGCGCAAAGATCTCAGCGACATTGAACGGGTGCAGATGGCAGAGCTAATGAGGTACGCATTGTTGCTGCCCCCTATACATTCGCAAAGAAAAACCATACATACTCGTCTTCAATGAAAGCAAGATGCAAAATAGCGAAAAGTGAGATTCAGACTTTTTTACTAATCCCCATCGAAGCATCGGGGGAGTGCCGGTGAATAAACAGCTTCAGACTACCTACAATATTATTTAGTGCGTTGTGATTTTTGTCATTCACTTTAGTATAGTGGTTAGTATCCTCACATGTCATGTGGGAGAATGGGGTTCGGTTCCCCGTTGGGGACACACATTTTTATTTTAAGACCTAATTTAATGGCATAATTTTTAAAAGTATTTGCCTCCTTGACGGGGAATCGAACCCCGGTCTTCTGCGTGACAGGCAGAGATACTAACCACTATACTATCAAGGACTACGTACAACAATTGATTCTCTTATTCTGAAAGTAATATGGTGCTTGTCCATAAAACTGTATTAATTCATTATTCTGCAGTCAATAACTGTGACCATTTGGCAAACGAATGGGAATGATTTGTGATAGTGGCATAAAAAAAACGTTTCGCTAGAAATTTGTTCATAAAATTGCAAATCTTTAATTTATTCCAATGGCTTTATGATCACGTAAATGAAACGTTTAGAAATGATTACACCATTCTAAATTATCGTATAAGATGAGTATAAAAATCATCGGAACTTGCCCTCCTATGGTTAACACATCAATCCACATTAATAAACAATTTTAGCACAGCGTTTTGCAACCGCTTAACAAATACAACTGCGTAATACGTACCCTATTTCATTCATTAATTTGATCTTGCAGCAACGCGCCAAACTACAAGAGGCGAATCGCAGGAAAATCTATGCCCATGGAGAAGTTCGTGTGCAAGCGTGTGGCCCGATTTGCGAACCAAAACAATTGGCTATTCCTCCCGATTCTAGTACGTATGTAAATGATATAAAATAATTTCGGAACAAAAATTTGGGGTTCTATAAAATGCCAAATATGCACCTCAAAAATATCCCCCAAATATTATTTTTCATCTTAATACGTCTATTATGTTTTTGAATTTTTGGCGCTTGAAACATGTTTGTCCGTTTAAGCATTATGAACATATTTGTCCATTTTGTCTATACAGGAGGCTTTCTACAATTTTAATTATTTTACGGTGGCCAGAAGAAATAGAGAATACATGATGGGGCTCCTGGGGATCATTGAGCGCGCAATTGAAGACCTAGTGGCAGAACAATCCCGTGAGTTTTTTTTTTGTTTTTTTTTTCGATATTTAACCAGATAAAAACCAGATTTTAAGCAAATTCTATTTATATTTGAACTCTCGACAAAAAATTTAAAAAATGCTAACGACCGCAACACTTGAAACACAGGGTGATTTAATAGTTGTTGTGATTCAATAACTTAAAATAAAACACATTCGAGCATATAAACCAAATCATCATATTCGAGCAAAACGCCATATTTAATATCATTGATATTTCAGAGATGATGGGTTGAATTTAATTTTTTGGCTTAATCCAAACGAATTAATATTCGAGAAGATCTTCGTGAATATCTTTGTGAAGAATAAATTATGTTCCGGGCTGGATGACTTGAAATTTGACATAAGATCAAATATTTTTAATCTCCACAACCTGATTTAATTTATATTTTGTCTTTCTCAAATATCGTTTCAGAATCCGTCTATTTTGGCGATAATTACTGCTTAGGTCTACTTTTGAAAGGAGTCTGCCTGCGACACTTGAAAAATCCGCTGCAGGCTGAAGATTGTTTTAAGGAGTTATTTCAAAAGTGAGAACTACTTACCAATTGACCTATGAATATGAAATTTATTAGCGACTTATCTATTAAATACATTACGTTTGTTTCAGTGAGAAAAAAATCGTCGAAGACAATCATCTGGTTCCATTTTCATTGGTAGAACTTGGGTTTATGTACATCGATTTGGGCAACCCAGTTCAAGCTAGTCATTATTTCGATTTGGCCAAGTAAGTGACAATTAATTCAGAGTAGCGTCTCGGCTGAAGCTGTTATCCGCTTTAAAATAAGAAAAATTAACTAAATCTTTTTCCATTTTCATTTTTCCAAGAATCTTGTAAAGTATTTAAAATTTCCCCGATGTAAGAGAGAAAGAATAATCACCATGCAGTTGAGCAGTCGCTCAGTCTTTCGTTCTCCATTTTATTTTGTTCCAGAACTTACAAGAAGATATCGATGGAATCGCGCCTTCACCTTCGAATCCATGCCGGTCTTAGTGAGATTAAGGAACGGTCGACTGAGAACGGTTCATCAGTCATTAGTAATGGGACAGGCGAGAGATGAACGTGAGCGGACGAGGAATCCTGCCTCCTCAATTACAATCAATTCGTCTATTCGTCCGAGCCAATGGCATCAAACGGACCAAATAAAGAAATTCTTCACTGCAAATCGAGGCCACTTCTAACTGTCCACGACTGTCAGGTCATTTTCGACGTCACGTAAATGACAGTGAATTTCCAATAGAACATATTTTAATAGCAGTTCGAGCAATCCTAAATACAATATAAACAAAATATTTCAAGAGACAAACCGAATCTAGCGGTGAATAAACACTGTTCATTATTGAAAAGAATTAATTTTTGTGAAAGTTGCCAGAAATGTTTTATCTATGTTGCCTCGATTTGCAGTAACGAATTAATAAATAGACATATTTTTTTGCATATGTTGCGAAAAAGGATTTCGCTGTAAATATCGCAGATATCATGTGTTTCGAGGTTCTTTAAGCTTTAATAAAGACATTTATTAAAATAAGAAAAACGTTAACGGCCACCATATTGGTCGCAACAAAACATTTAATGTCTTCAAGCATTGAAGTCCAAAATAAAGAAGCTCCAAGAACACCATATGTCCCAGCTAAATATGTACTTAATACCACATTCCATTTTTTAGACAAATATATAAAAAAATTATTGGTGATTTTTATAGAAAAATTTAAATAGATTAATTAAGGCACTTCAGATGTGATCAATATACGCTTTATGATTTGTGATTGACAATTTTATTTAATCATCAAATTTGGTAATTTATTGTTATTTTCAACTGGCAAATACATAATATATATATAAATATATACTGTACACAGTGCATGTCTGTAAACAGTATAGTGCCTACTCATAAAAATGATATACATGTACAGTATATATATAATGTGTTCTCCAATGTGACGATACGTATAGATTTTTAAATATTCATTAGCATAGTAGAAATATTTATGCTTTGTAAATACGATCTTGCATTTTCAAATCAAGAGCATAGATAGTTATTTTAAAAAAAAGTATATTTTGAAACAAACAATTTTACAAATAAAATTGGTGTATTAGGTTGGTTTTGATCAACCAGCCAGGTGTAATTCGTGCCTGAAATTTAAGAGTTCATGCTTGAAAGGAAATTACATTTAGATAGTAATTTCGATGCATTTCATCTTGCAATCGATGTGTCTATTCATGATTTGGTTTCACAAACACAGCAAATGAACTTTTCGTATTTTCGGACACCGTACATGACTCTTTTTACTCTTTCCGTTATATAAGGGCAATGACAACTGCTGTATAAATTTGAACTACGCGTTTATATTTTAATACGAGCGTTTATCCTAAAACTAAATGTACGAGTAGATCATAGACCAATCAATGTAGATTGTTCTGATATTGTTTTCATGGGCATAAATGTGAAAGTACCGTGCAAATCGATAGCAGGGCAGCCTAATTTTTGTTTGTCTTTTAACTATTTCCGTATAAAGTTGTGGACGCACTATTACTATTACGATAATTTTCTGAATCATACAAAGAACCACAAAAACTAAGAACCACTAATTGTGAATGCATTTTTACAAAAAAATTATTAAATATTTCAAGTAGCAAAAACTACGTATTGCACAACAAAATGTCATTTTGTGAGCATAATTGATAATTGAGACACGCGAATTACGAAAATACAAAACAGATTATCTGAAGTTTACTTTGGTTATTTCAATAGTTACTCGTAAATTGGAATTGTACGTGCACATTCTCTTTGCCGAAAAATGCGCGGTAATTTCTTTTTTAATTTAGAGTTCAAGCAATCTTTGCGCGTCTTCTTGATATGCGCCATCTTGATATTTTTCAAAACAAACATATCTTATGAAAACGAAAAAATTCAATTTGAACTCGTTAAACATGCAGTTTATCAAAAAATATAATATAATCAAATAATTTGTTTCAATAATATCAATCTTAATTGTCAAAATTTTAAACTTACACCAATAAGGTTGGATTTAATTTAGCGTCGATTTATCACCATAAAAATTAATAAATGTGTATGGATGGAACATATCACACCAAATTGAAACTATTATTTTGCTTGAACCTAATCACACATGCGATTAAATATCAGATGTTTCTAATCGACACCCTAAACGATTCCAAAATCACGTACGGTGTTAGACCTAAACAAAATGAAGATTCCATGCGTCAAAATATGTAATAGTTCACCATCGTATAAATGGCATTTAATTCCATATTCATTACAGTTGTATTTACATTTTCTGTCATTGCACGTTTGGCTCCATGAAAATGTCATTTTGTTTGGATCCGTTCGCATGCGATGAAGGATTTTATATCGCCACGCTGGAGATTTGCAAGGTACGCGCGTAGCCCAAACAAAATGATATTTTCAAAGAGTCGAACGTGCAATGATCGATAACGTAAACGCCGCTTTAATATTAGATGTTTCTAATCGACACCCTAAAAGATTCCAAAGTCACGTACGGTATTAGGCCTAAACAAAATGAAGATTCCATTCGTCAAAATATGTAATAGTTCTCCATCGTATAAATGGCATTTAATTCCATATTCATTACAGTTGTATTTACATTTTCTGTCATTGCACGTTTGGCTCCA
>JAQGBY010002843.1:0-21286 GCA_034698785.1 Mycogona germanica | reverse complement strand
CTCGCCCGAAAAATTCCGAAGGCGTCGGCCGGAATCGAAACCGCGATCACGGGCTAAGAGGCGAACGCGCTACCTCTCTGCCACTCGACACCCGGATTACTTTTACTACAACTATTTAAATGTCACCAGATGTATCACCTGATGATCACCGCAAGACTGAAGATGATTTTGGCAGAGGTGCTCGTGAGGAAATAACAGCTGCCATTCTCAGCAAACACCTTTGCCGTAGTCACGCCCTTCACTCGACAAATGCGATGGCAGATGGGTGAGCTTGAGCGAAACGCTCTAGCTAACCTTTCACAATTTTTTCGGAACCTCCGGCACTCTCTCGCGAAGAAACTTAAAAGCGAATTAAAACCGCACACATTTGTCGAACATCCCACCGCATTCTATAAATAGGTGCACTCCAAAAGTAGGCCTCACGCGGTGAGACTAAAGTTGCGCGAGCTATTCAGAATATTTTTCTGACAGATTCAAGTGTTGCGATTGCGGTGGGGGTCAGGTAAAACGTTTGCTCACCTTCTGGTAAACATCGTCGCAAATGGGTCAAATCACTCGCGCCCGACCATTTTTGGTGAATGCTATTTGGTGTTACTTGGTCGAAACATTTATGACCAACGAATGCATGTGTAATGTCTCGTTGCATCACGAACGAATTGACCTTTTCTGTAAACAAAAAAAAACACACGCTGCTTGTAGTCCTCTATCGGCAGGGATACTAAGTGCGCACTTTAGAAACAAAAATATTTCAATATTTCAAAGCTTTCGCTGTTTCGATGCTTAAAAGATTGGGCATCACGCTAAAAATATGTCACGATTAACGGAGATTTATTGTGGAGTTTCCTGACGTTACAATAAACGTTTTTTCACGCTTCGAAAAAAGCATTTAACAAATCTTAAATTAGATTTTCTGACTTTGTATTCCATCCTCAGCCCAGTCGTCGTGCTGTGTGTGATTGCATGTATACAGGGGGCAGCCCAATTCAAATAGCGTAACGCAATCTGTTTCAGTTTATTGATCAGTAGAAGTGAGCACGGAGGATAGATAATTGAAAACGCGTCTGGATTCGGGCTCAGGTCTCGGCAGGATATTAATAATGTGTGTGGCCTGCGTGCCATAGTTGACACAACACAACACAAACACAATCTAAAAAAGACAATATCTTACATAAAGAGAAGTTGGTTATACCACGAAGCAGGCAATTTGCAGCCCAGCAAAAAAAAGGAAGCGACGGATGAAATGAAAATCCTTCCATCATATGTGAACAGTATTGCGAGCCAAAAAGGCTTAAGATGCATTTGCAGGCTAGAGGTGTTGAGTGGTCGAGAGGATAGCTTGTTTTCCTGGTGGCCCGTAATCGCGGTTTCGATTCCGACCGACACCTTCGGAATTTTTCGGGCGAGAAAAATTCTTTCACGCGCCTTCTTTCGGAATTAAAATGAAATCATGAACCGCACCTGAACGATATCGGGACGTTAAAGATCCCTTTCCTAGGCAGCATAAGTTAGGCAAAATTTCCAGGTCGCCTACCAGGACGGTTTTAAGATGTTCAATTAACGATGAACCTCCTTGACAAACAATTTTTTTTGCAGGCAATGGGTTTGAGCCCCTATATCAGTCTCCTTTAACCGATCACTTTTTACCAGTAATGATTGATAAAGCAATAGCTAATCTGCGATGGGAATCGAACCTGGGACTGCCGCTCACCTAGACAATTTCACGAAATAGTAGGCAATATTTTTATAGAATAATTTGCAAGCAGGAAGTAACCCAACTATTCTTAGGTAGTTCGCTCCTTGTAATTTCGCATTTGCCCCACGAGGAAGACCTACCCCACGAAACGTAGTACGGCATGCGGAGTGTCAAAAGCGGTGATCCTCCCACCTCCCCAATTGTTTATCAATAGCAGATTGGCATGCGGCGCGCCTCCATTCCGGTTAAGTACTCCCGGTGCCCGGTTTATCTGCCGATGGAGCAAGTATCGCTGGAGGGAGTGAGACAACCACTAAGCTGCGAGCTTCTTGAAGACGTCCAAACAAACCGTACGTTCTTGAGCATAATTGGGTTAACAACTAAGATACTACGAGAGATCGAACTGGATGCGGGAGCGCGCAGTCAACGAGAAAGCGAACCTGGTTATTTTGTTTTCGGATCACAAACGGTGCCCGGTACATCACCAACTAAACCAATTTTATATTAAGCCTCACAGCAAAAGTACAAAAATCGAATTTTGTTTTATCCCCAATTACAATTACTAGTTACAAGTACAGTATATGTTTTATTATGAAACAGAACGAGCACGAGGAGATACAGCACATGTACTCAAAGAAAGCAATCTCAATCTCATTTTTCGTCAAAGGCGTTCTCAATTTATTTTTTGTCTCGAGATTGCTGAGGTGTTCACGCAAATTACGGTGACTAAAATGCGTTGTTATACCTGCGTACGAGCAACGAGGTAGCCTACAAATCTGTGGCTCATTTTCTTTACGGAACAGTCTTCAAGTACTTCTTCGATTCGAACAAGAGTCGACTCAATCGAGGCGGATTTTCTAACCGTTCGTCCCAGTTTCCTTTTCGGCGCGTGTGCTTTATCTTACTCTAACTGTATATAATATACAAATCTCTCATTGGCCTAGCGGTGGTGTGTGTGTGTGTGTGGAGGTCAACTGCATTAGCATGTACGTTTCGTCGTGCAACGAGGTTTAAACCCACGCAGCTTCATTGTTTGTTGTGCTAACAACTGCTGAGCTCGATCGTCTATATATGCCGAGCTGAGACTCTCCAACAACAACAGCACAGAGCTGTGACGTCCATGGCAGGACTAACAAGGCATTTCCTGTCTTACGTCCTAAGGATCATTACTCACAACACCGTGTAAGCCTACGGAAACGATCACGGTACCACTAAATCACACAGAACTACTTACTGTACAGAGTACATGCACCTACTCTATAGTGCATGTATACTGAATTTCCTCACACAGCAGTAGCTAAAATTCGTGCCATCTCCATAATGTGCTGTATCCGAGGATTATTATAATGATATCGAAGAAGCTGACAGAGTTGTTCTGAATCGTCCATGGTTAATGATGTTTCTGTTTATTGTTATTAACATGTGCAGGTTGATGTCTCGATTAATCTTAAATGTACAGTAAAACAATTGGGAGATTCCTGCACTCCACTGTTAGACGAGACGAGTAGTGCACGTCGGATAGTGGGTCAAATGGCGGCACCGGCATTTGGGAATTGCTGTCGTGACTGCGTTTGGCAATCGCGGTTAAAAGCGCCTAATTGAATTCCGCGATATGGCTGAAAGTCTGCAGGGATTTTGAAACGCGATATAGTCTGTCTATATAGGAAACTTAAAAAGGCAGAGACTTGAAAGAGCGCCGGTTTGGTTCGCGCAAGCTTTTAAACTGGGTCTGGATTCCATTTAAATATGCAAAACATTGGGAGTTGTTTAACTTAGTCGACTAAAATATGCCATTAGCTGGAAAGTTCAATGCGCTTGTTTGCACAAACGCGCAGTTGCAGTTTCAATCTCGGTAAATCACATAAAACTTACTGGTATTTTTAGTAGTTGTAATGTAATTAAATTATCGTATACAATAAAACACAGTTCTACAAATCACGAAAATTTGTTGGAAAGGGGGCGGGCGTTCATAAATTAAAAAAAAAAAATCGGAGATAACAATACGAAGCAATGCCAAAAATTTATACGCGCTCTCTCAGGGGGCGTTCAGACAATGGAATAAAATTGGCGAGCACAACACGAGGTAATGCCAAGAAAATTCGGAGCGTTAATACGTAATCAAAATTTCAAATCTGCAATGTTGGCACGTGAAAATAACCCACCATTTTCAAATTTATCAAAAACAAACAAGAAAGTTGATTTCGCTTTGCATCTCTTTCATGATAAATCTCTCCTATCTAAATAGTCTCCATACAACCCCCATTTCTTCTTTGCACTTTCATACAACCCCCATTTCTTTTGTCCTTGAGACAGGATTAATTACTAGTTTCTAAATAAAAGCAGTGGATAAACATCCAAACTGGAATTTGCTTGCTCTCTCATTTACTAAGTAAACGCAAACCAGTAAAAGCATTTAAAATATGCTATCCGCTTTAAAAAATGTAAATGATTAATCATAGTTTTTCGTTTCCAGAAACAGTAAATATGTACTTTGTGATCCACTATCAGTCTAATAATTGGAAATGTAGAATAGAGCTTTTGTTACACTATCTGGACCGTGTACACATGAAAGAATGCTTTATATATCCGATCTGAAAATCGAAATTCTTCGAAAGTCTCGGCCTGGTGAAAGTCGCCCGGAGCGAATCCATGTCAGGATGTGTTTCGGACCAACGACGAGTCCGTCGTCTCGAGTCCTCCGCGGGGCCGTTGTCATTAGTCCACAGGGATCGAGAGGAGACATCTTTAAAGGAAATGATTATACCGATGCGCCGCGGGCTATTCAAAGCCATGCAATATTTCACTGTCGAGTGGAAGCACGCTCGGGCTCCACTGTTCCGGATGCACGCTCAAAATTCCAAATGACGTACTTGGAATAAAATGGCCATTCCAAACGACAGGCCGAACGTTTTTTTTTTCCGTCTCCCTTTCTCTCGATCATGAAACTATTTTGGAATTGTTGAAGATCGTGTTGTGGAATGTTAAAAAATAATCGCAGACCGGATAGTCGGGAAGATAGCTTTTATAAGAATCTATGTAAAATAAAATGAGGTGTACGGATTTTACTGTTAAAGCTTCTGAATAAATAGTTGATGACGGACTATTTGTTAGAAGAAAGCCGTGGAATCGCTGTGATGTTATTGGCATTTTTGACATGTCACTAAATAACGCCGATGGTGGTGACAGTTGGTTACATATGCGTCACCGCTTGGGGCGCCTCCCGAGCCAATCTGCCGAAAAGCTTCGTTCGAAGGCCACGAAAGAGCACTACAGCAAGATCAGAGCAGGGTCAGCAATTTGGCTTTTAACACAATGAGGGTTTATTGATTATCTCACCAAGTTCTCGATATTATATTCGTGGGCTTGATTATCTGCCAGCATGCAATGGGTCCAAAGATAACGGCTATCGGTAGAGAAGGATCATTACAAATCGCAAATTCTTATATATCTATAAAATAAGAGTCTCGTTCGTTTGACCGTTCCGCTGAATGAACGTGGGCAGAATTGGTTCCGACTACTAATTGACATTGTCTCTTAAGAAATCGTCGAGACGCGGGGTTGCTTCCTGGAAGATATCTGACAGCACTGCTCCGTTCGTTGTTCATTTGTCGATGGGGGTGAGGGGATGATGGAGGGTGGGGGCTTTCGATGTGGATCTCTGGATGGGCCAAGCCGCACTGATAATGAATCACGGTCGGCTACTAATTCTCAGTAAATGCCCTGTCGGGACTCGGTATGGTGCACAAGACGCGTGGGGTTTACACTCCACCGGTTCGGGCCTAATTACTCGCCCGGCATTCACCAACTGCTAGTCGCAGGCGCCGTACTCGACGATCAGACCCCCGTGATTCACTCGGCATCGACAATATAATTCACACTTTCGAATATTAATTAGTGTGGGTGTCGAAAGACAAGTACCTATTAGGGAGAGACTGTGTGAATTAGACTCTTCGGCTGTTTTAATTGGTTAATTTACTTGAGACAGAGGATTTAGGGGATGCGCCTCTGCCGTTTTAAAATCTTAATCAGATGATTTTTATAGAACTGGGGAATAACTAACAAAGCAAATATATATATACAATCTGTAATTAATTTTAAAAAGTCAACAACTATGTTATCAATCTCACTTAATTGTAAATCGTGCGTTCAACTGATAACATTATTTATGAATTTCTTAGAACAGATAACTGTGAAATAAACCGTATACAGAGAGCTTTATTTCCTGTCAAACTAAACATCGAGTAAGCCTGCAATATCATAACTCGAGTGGACTACACCAAAATGGCTAACCAAATGAAGTTATTCGTTGAAGCAATCTCCGTGTTAGCTATAAGTCCTTGGTGCATTAATCAAACCAGTTTTTTTGAGAACAGAACGCATGCTCTTTCATTTCCAAAGAAAGAAGAATAAGATTGAGCAACAAAATTAAACTTCTACCGGTTTTGCGTCTACTACCTTCGGATTACGGAAATTGTTTCGCTCAATCTGCTTCTCAGCCTCCGCAATATGCTAGGCCGTTAATTATTTACAGTTGGCGAGGGAGGAAATAAAAATGACGTCAATTGAAATTCGCCATTTCCAAATGACGAAATGCTTGTTTGTATGGGGCAACGAGAGTGGGTACAAGCTTTTGGAAGTCGCAAATCAATTAACGATGTGAAAAATTCTTCCCCATATACAAGCTTTTGAAGAAATCCGTCGAGCCGCAGTTAATCAATTTTACTTCCCTGTTATGTGGAACCCCGCCAGAGGGACTAATCCTACCAGTTGGCGCTTAATGCCGGATTCTGTTCATTACAAATTCGAGAGTAAAAATCGCTGGAACACGCCGTTAAAATGAATAGCTAATTAGGAGAATATTGGCGCGACAACTAAGCGTACTAATCGTAGGCCTTCGGAGTTGCCTGCATATTATCCTAAGATCTGAAGTTTTCACACAAAATGGTCATCTGAAACTATTCTGATAGGAAGAAAAACATCTCAATTTTTGAGACAATCAATACCATTACAAAATGTGCATAGGTAAATATTAATTTGGAGGCGATTTTGACCATTAAAAGAATCGGGAAAGACTCGAAAATAATTTCAATTGCTCAAAGAAATTTGGAATTCTTCCGACTGAGATCTCATGAGGATATTTATTGCGACGCTCGCTGATCTCAATTCAAAGCAACCCACCGTGTAACGAGCGCAAGAAGCGTGGATTGGAACATAGAGTAAAGGGTTAATAAATTGCAGACACTCTTAATATACAAATACATATTCAAATTACGGAAATTTTCCATTTACTTAAAGTACTTTTCGAGAAATGATGAAATAAAATAATAATCTGGTTATTAATAAGCTTAGCATTGCGAGGGGCCTCAATATTTGCGTGATTATATATTATTGTAAAACTTCCATTGTATATATTCTTTTGTTTATGGATTTGTTTACGGTCTTTTTAATATTACGTTGAATGAAAATATATATATATATATATCGATGCATAAATCATATACCGTTTATTTAAATTAGTTTGGCAAATTCGCCAACTGCTCCCAAATTTGTCAAAAATATAAAATAGTTTTGCAATCGGAATACCTGTTCAGCCCAGAGAAGCGTGAGCAGAAGCCAATTTACTTAATTCCTTTCAAAGTAAATTTATGTGTTGAATACTTCTAAAAAAATCCAAAATTTCCGCCTCTAGCACAATTCGTCTGAAGTTGAAAATAATTGGAATATTCTTATGTCGTTTTGCCAACCCCTTGAATTCGAATTTCTCGGTAATCTGACTTCAATTCAAAATTATCCCTGTCAAATTGAAGACCATTAAACCGAAATTCCAGTTTTGCATCAACCGAAGTATTGTTATTTACATCTAGTTCGCTATTCGTGAGCGCCCAGTGTGCACCAGTTTACAACAGTCGTCGCTAGTTGCACCGCTTGTTCTTTTTTGTTCCAATCAACTGTACGGAGTCAACCGCACTATAGGCATTCTGTACCCCTCATGGTCCTTAAGCACTCTGCGAGAGGCACGTCCAGTACCACGGGATCGAAATTTTTGAGAAAGCCAGGACCGCCACGAGGTGGCGACTCTGGCGCTTAGCCGGTTGCCCCAGACAGGGGTCACCGGCTGACCCCCAATACGCACGAGAAAATGACGTAGTTTCTTGTCTTGTTCGCTCTCACTAGTTTGCTCTCGTCTAATTCGGATGATTTTGCTCTGTTATTCCGTCGAGTACTTTCTTGCTTTGTCGTCGTCGCTTGTATAGCTAACTCCGGACAATAAAAAGCCGAGCTTTTACCATTGAAATTTCGTCTCTTAATGTTCTCGTTAATGTAATGTAATTTCGTCTCTACATGAAATTAGCTTGAGTTTCGCGACATTAGGGCCTATCAATTTCGGAGTCATCTTGGGACAAGCTTTGCTGCGCAGTTGGGTGTTCCATCCTCTGGATATCTACACACACATATATATAATAAATGAAATAAAAATCCGCTCCACGTCCAACTTTTGCGGTAGCCAAGCCGATATTGACTTTACGGTAGACATGCGCGCACGTTTTAAAGCTCATTAGCGGACACAATGGGCCCCGGCTCTTTCCCATTGGCAAGGCCTGTCTGCTGTGCATACAAATATTGAACGCTATTCATGCGTCAAAATCGAGCGCGTTTGGTGAATTCGAAATAAATGAGATGCACGGTAGCTAGGCAAAGGGTACCCCGTTCACGATGCACGGACGATTTTTAGACTACGTGCTTGACTCCCAATAAGTTGTGCATCCAAAGTTCACCACACAACATAAGCTTATATACGAGTTGGGGAATTTCAATTTTTCCAACTTTCTTATTTCTTCATTCAACTCTTAAAATTTCGCCCAGATATTTTTGCTCAGAAATCATTTAGGAACAGACACACTGGTACTTTAATACATTCACTGCGCTGATGATTCTAGACCAACACAATTACCTCTTCTATATAAATTCAAAATTCAACTTCTAATGGTTTATTACAGTTGGCGTGATAATTCTGACACGATCAATTTATACTTGCCATTTACACTATCAATTTAATAAACGTGTTTTCGATTGTCCACGGTCGGCAATGTTGAAAGTTACAGTATGTTTGAGGCATAAATTGTACAGCTTATTGGAGAATGGTCAACAAAAATGACAAATATGTTCTTGCACATTTCTACTTTGATGACAAGGTAACGTGTATAACGCCAATGTTGCAAATACGGTCATCCGGAATGATGAAATAACTAGTTGACCATTTGAAAAATGGTCACATTGGATTTCAATAGATAATTTAAAATATCTTTCGAATTCATACAACGCATCTTTTTCACAAAAACGGATAAGGAGACGCTATCTATCTATCCACTTTATTATCAGCTTAGGGCAATGACAATTAACACATGTTAAAAATACCTCTGATGTTTTGATCCATATTTTTTCTGCAGTACAAGCGCGTATTGGCAGCACCTTATTTGGCAATGTTGTCGGCAGATTAATGTGTAGAATTTTGTGAACCGCAAAACAGCTGTCTCCATTGGATGGCTCGACACTCGAATATCACAACGAAGAAGGTAGTAGAGATGAGCAAAGGAATCATTATACATGTTCGTGTAGCGCAGCTGTAGCTATCGATATGCGAGCGAGCAAGATAAATGTGACAAGAAAATTCCATCCCAGCTGACATTTTTGCTGACATGTTTTGTTGTTTCGATTTTCTCTGGCAAAAAAAAATGATTCCTGCAATACAGAGTGTATGCCGGGCCTATTGTCTGGCGGTGTTTGGTGGACAGCAGGTAACTTTTTGTGCATACCACTGCACGACCGTAATGCAGTGGCTTGTCGCTTGGTGGCACGTTGCCAATATTATTGCATGCCATGCTGGAACCGAGCAAAAAAAAATGGGCGAAAAAGTGTTCCAATCTATTCCACCATCACCACCACTACGCTACAGGATTCTTTTTCCATTCGCAGTTAGTAGACGGGATTGAGGGATAGTCAACTGCCCCTGTTTGAGACTACTCCTGTTGAGCGGAATTGTCCTGACATTCATCTATACTTTCCCTTATCATGAACGCACGTACATTAATCTAAATTTCGCTTTCTTTCAATTACTGTACAAGTATTTTCCAAAGGCTTTAAATACTTGTAATATTTTCAACAGAAAATTTAATATAAATGGGGGTTGTGCCCGGGACAGACCGGACGAAAAAGAAAATTTAAATTGGAAATTTTTATTGTTTACCTTGTTAACCAGTTAATAAATTATAACATTGTTCAAGCCAAATGCTTATTTCAAACATTCAAGTCAAACATTTCTTTCAAAAACTATCTTAACTACTGTCCTGTTGTTCACTGTACCAGTAAAGCGTTATCTTGCAGTAACCTTTAAGGCGATCCATCCCCAGAAAAATGTTTGTGTGAGTGATCCTTCTAAAATATAAGAAAAGCGTATAAGCGTATTTGTTTCTTTTTTTTTTAGCAATTTCGGCGCAAAGCTCCAGTACGACATCTCGATGGCTTGCTTCAAAACATGTTGATTGAGGGTTTAAATGCGAGGCGGAGAGTGTGTTTAATGGCGTGAGTAAAAATCTCCTTTAAAATCGACATCTAAATGCACGCTCATAACGCGGAGATTGGATGGCCCGTGACTGCGCCCTCGAAAAAAGATGTTGGTTGGTCGTGGATCGAAGAAGAAAAGAAAAATACACCTAACAGCACAACACACACACACACACGCTGTAAAGCTATAAGAGAAAATCTCAAGATTCGTTCACTAGGGTTCGTACATAGATACTTTGTAGGTGGTCTTTCAATCGAGACGCTGTTACGCTTTTACATGAGTGTGGAATTGAATTACTCAGCCAATGCCTCACATAAGAAACATTAGTTAATGCCGGTCGTGGCGAAAAAGTGGACGTTAGAATACCAAGAATACGTTTTAGCTTTTTGGCATCTTCTATCAAGACTGTAGACCTAATAGCCAGAATCCGCATCAAAATCTTTTTAGATCCTTTAAGTGGGGTTCTCTGTGAAGTGTCCTGAGCGAGCGCGAACTGAGACAGAACACGGGAAACAGGGTTAATTAATTTATCGTCTTATCTGTTTCGCAATGGCCAAATCACCAACAAAATGCTTGAAAACTAAGGTGAAGCCGTCAAATCGCATTATAATGATTTTTACTGTTATATAAATGAAAATGTAAATGAAACGTAACGCTGTTCCAGTTTTTCGTGATGCCATCACAAATGAAATAGAAAACAGAGATAGCGATGTCTTTTGGCGAAACACTAAAAAAATATATATAAACCTTACTTGTTTAGATTTCCTACAAGAAAAAATAAGAAGAATCTCTTTCTGCCCGGTTCAGTGAATGATGGCTTTCTGCTGAAAAGTTGGACTGAGGCGCGCTCAGCTCCTCAATGGGAAAGCGGGTAGAAAATTCAGCGAAGTCGGATGAGGAGAAAGCGAAAGGTGTGTAAATATATCACGCCGATACCAAAGACAAACAAGAGAAAACAGTATATCTTCTCGATTCAAGACAGGATTAGGACTGCTAAAGGCTAAAGTACCAGCAAAATCCATAAAATATATCGTCTAACATTAGTTGACAACAAGTGGGATTTGTTTTAAGTGCGCCAGTTTACACAGATAGTCGGATTCAATACAAGAGCACGAAATTGCCATGCCCCCTAGGCCAACCGTGAATTCAATTACTTTAACAAGTGCAGCACTTTGGCAAGACATCACGTTAAATTTTAATTCATAAGACACAATAAGACTCATCAAAAGACGGTAATACAAAAGGGATATCGACTTATAATATATATTTTTGGGATAAGGATTATAAAAATTTAGGAGGCGAACGCTAATCTCCCTATTGTCAGACCAGAGATATATTTTTATTTTAAAAATATTAAATGTTTGCTTTAATCTATTATAACCTGAATTACCAGGATCAATAGTTAATATCAACTACTTGTAAAATGAACAATTCTTTGAATCAATTACATATATAATGATGTATAAAATTGTTTGGAACTTAAACCGTACGTACGAACAATTAAAAAAATAAGGAAAATTGACAACGAGGTCAGCATCCCTAGACTTAAATCAGAAGATTGAGTAGTGAGTCACCAGAATTTGCAATTTTTAAATGAAGATTAGTCGTACGAAAGTTGTTCTCAATTTTGCAGAGCTACAAACAGTATCAACCATCTCAAAGTTCTCTTAACTATATTTTAGTAAAGATTAAAATTCTAGGCGTGACGGCGACCATATTGAAGTTAAACCCAAAACACTTTCTCCCGTGGCAGTCGTGGCGGTTCTAGATGATTTGTCCCAATTGTCAGTTTAATGAAAACACTAGCCAAAACCGCTTTCACTTACGCGCTCCCACAAAAAAAGTGTGCGAGATAAATCAATAGCGCGTCACCCGTTCAAACAATTGCCCAGGGCGCAGCCAACCGTGCCCCCGAGCGTATTAAATGTACTTTGGAACATTAAATCTGGAGATGTACCTGCAATCATTAGTGCTAATGCATCAGATGTTGGAAAGCGAAAAAAAAAACCACTCTGAGAGTGTCGCCCATGTCACGCTAAAAGCTCGTCCACCGTAAAACGCGCCCAACCGCACGCACTATTGTCACCCAAACGCGCCCTCGACTTTGAAGTCAAAACCGAAAACAAGCTGCCAACCCAAAGAAAGAAGAAAAAAGAGAGATGAGAGGAGGAAAACATTCTAGATGGAGTTTGACACGTTAAGACAAATGTTACGTCGGCCTTTTGATTTCGAGTTGGGCTGCACCAACCGCCGTCAAATTGCAGAGTAGCAGACCTAGTTTCAGTTTGTTTACTCGCCAAAATCGGCAATTCAACCATGACTGTCGCCAGTTGGTATTCAGTTATCTCAGGCGGCGAACTTCGACAAACCAATATCAAAGTCGTACCCCGATGAATACCGAGTAACTCTTTTCTTTTCAAAATCGGGTAGGAAATTGTATGTTACGAAAATATCTTACCAGGTCACATGAAGCGTTTTATTGAAGAAAATACATAATTAATAAATAATAAACGATACTAAGTTCTAATGGCAGAGATAAATTATTTTCTATTCTTTTGAAATACAATTGTTTCAGGAAAAGACCAAATTTATTGGGCAAAATTATATTTTTACCAATTTTCAATCAAATTTATACCAAATCTATGGCTATAAATTTTCGTTCAAGTAATTCCCTTTTAGTGCAAGCAGTATTTTATTTCTTTTGATCGAGAATTATTTTCAATAATGCTTTTCATATGTCGGATAAGCAGAAAGCAATAATCATGTTATTTTTATGCAATATCAGTGCACATATTATTGCCTATTTTTTTGGATTGCACTCAATAAATACACACAGTCGTTGCTGCATTTACTGAATCACTTATACAATTATTACGTTCATAGTCATATCCCTAGGCTAGTAGTAAAATTGAAACACAGTCACAAAAAATGAAACCGACAAACTGAGTTACTTTACTCTTCAGTAAATAAACAATGCGATGAGCTCAAACATGGCTGGTGCATTGACGACATGGTTCGAGTGTAGAATACAATGTAATATGCCGTCAGACGAATGTCGGGCTGCACTGTATATTTTGCTGTCCGGAATACCTAAGCAGGTACAATCTCAAGTGAATGAACTCTTATGCCAAAATAACATTTAACGCAATGCATTACAGGTGTAACGTGATTACGACAATCTCTATTAGATGTGTACAATAAATATGCTAATCTAACAAGATTATAACTTATCCAATGGATTCTCTCAAAATTATGGAATGTGAAATACTCGCACATGCCTACGATGTAAGCGAAAATAATAAATTATCTAGACAAAATAATCACAAGATGTGACGCTTTTACATATAAATGCAACTGTACAAGAGATTGAATAATATGAAATAGGAAATAAAAAATGAGTGTATACTTAGAGTACACCGTTTTACATCGGAATATTAAGAATTTGTTCCATTAGAATATCAAATAATATCGATAGTATGTCTAATATCAACAGCAAAATTGTGTATATCTTTATGCAGTGCCAATTACTAATCAACCTTTCAATAATACTTTTATATTAAGGAATAGCTTAATGGAAGTGGTCAGACTTCCACTGTTTATAATCATGTGACACACACACTACAAAATGAGCAACGACATTTCAGTTAAAAGTTCTTTGTCGTACTCATTTTATTGGACAAAGGGGTCACATGAGGAAATTACATTCGTTGAACGAACGTGCACATGTTCGTGTCTACATCATAGGCACAATGTCGGCTTCATAATAACCAGATTTTCTGGATCCGTCTGGAAAATTAAATTACCGTAAAAAGAGGACGATCGTCGATTACGTCTGATGTGTCGCATATCCGCCTACGACCTTTGATTTCCCTTGGGGCAGCTGATGCACATGTCTCAACTTCGGTGGGCGTATACGTTACGCACACGTGCATATAGCCTCATGGGTCCTCCGCCTAATCAGAGGACACTTTTCGGATTATTATGAGATATGCGTACAGTTTCTTGAATCCAGGTGTGTCCAAATGTTAACCAACGCAAACTGAAGGCAACAACCAAAAGGTCCAACACATGAAATGTTTCGGAAAACATTGTCCGGATTTATTGAATAACCAGGACATCATGTTTGAACAAACGTTGCGACAATTGGTTCCAGTTTTCGCCGGTTGGGGCGTTGTAGGAGTGTAAGAGTCAGCAGAAACGGTCATACTAAGTCCATTCGAGAATACCACAAACTATGGAAACCACAGTTCCTTGGGTGAACGCTTATCTCCACTTCCATTCGCCACAAAGTTAACTATAAAGCAACCCCTGATTACTAGCTGCCCCGTATGCCCCGTGTGTTGGTAGTGATTGCCAACAGGTTCCCGAATTGACGCAAGGCGATAGAAAGCGTTTCTCCTCGCAAACATGCTAAAATATCGAATCCTACAACTTCAGAGACGAGGTCTCACGATGATGTGGACATCGAGATGGAAAGCAGTGACACTATGATTAAATCATTTTACAGATTATGTGGATGTAAATAGGATGTCGACTTCATTAGTGGTGCTGCCAAACAGATCGTCGTTACAATAACGCATATACACTGCAGTCCTATACACACAATCCTATTCACATCAGTTTAATTTACTTTTCTTAAATGAATTATGATTTATTACAACGAGAATATCCGTTTTGGAGAGCAATTAAATACAATATTTCTTAAAATCAGTGCATGCTAATTTTGTTAAACCTCAGCCTGATGCCTAGGTAGGGATCCGTACGTTTACCTGAGGCCCGGTTCCCACTGCTCTACTTCCATTCCGAAAGAAGGCACACGAATGAATTTATCTCGCTCAAAAAATCCCGACGATCTCGGTCGTCGGGATTCGAGCCCGCGATAACCGATGGCATACGTATAACAAGTGACGAACGGGCGATGGTATACGTGATTACGAGTGTTTACATTTGTATTTTGGTCAGTTGCTGAGTGCATCCGGATCGCAAAAATGACACTTAGAAATGGTTCTGATGAGGATAGACGTCCTATTGCGTGAGTCTGTATATAGAATAAGCTTGATGGACGTCTTTCGTCGTTTAGATTTCATGTACGCGCGAGCTGTGCGCGATAATGGCACCGAAATGGAGAACATAACAATCCCAGATTACGTGAGGCGCGTTGGTACGAGAGATTGGACCTAGGAGGAGGCGACGTTAACATAAAAAAAACGGTTTATGACCGACAAAAATTAACCTCCCCACCGCATAAAGGGACCGTCCCATTTAGGATACCATACTCGTCCTCGCGGTGCGCAAATCAATTAAGCACTCTCTGCAATGCTTCAAGTCTTTCAAGTCGGTGACGGGAGAAGCCGGCAAATAATGTTAGCCTTTTTTCAATTACACCAGAGTTTAACCAATTTGCGCCGAGAACTTGGACCCCCGTTGCACAATGTTATACTGCGATGGCATGTGGGTGCACACTTTCAGTGCGGCAAGTGACACCGAATCAAGAAACGAAAATGATAAAGATGTTTTTTCGTATATGGATATAGAGTGTGGTTCAATGAACCGGAGGCCGATATTTATTTTATTACGTATTTGCGAAATTTTATCCGAGTGATTATTTTGCACAGGTATTTATTCCGACCAACGTTTTTTGATATTGTTGAACAAATTTGATATACGTCGTAAGGCTATTTAGGGACTCAGGGAATTTAAAAATAATATGCTGATTAACATCGGTTCCAAGTTTCAAGAGAATTGAGTGAACATTTTGCAAAGGTGTAATAACAATATATCGGCGTCCAATTTATTGGCATGCGACAATGTGTCTTCAAAGTGCTCGTAACACATATTTCTGTCTAGATTCCGTCGATTCATTCAACGATATGATTTCATCTATAGTGACAAATCGTTCGCGTGTTCCGAAAGCTGATTAATAGTTTTATAATACAATGTTAGTTTCAGTGTTGCAGCTAGAATTGGAACGTTGGAGCGCGATCTGTATTCTGTTGGTCGCTCTAGCGTTATTTCATCAACTTGAGTGCCAGTGCGACAAGCATTCGGGGACTGGTTATAGTTCCAAAGGAACATCCAGGGAAACGCCAACGCACATAAAAAAGGAGTTGCAGAAGAATGGAGCCGTTTCATGGCCGCGTTCACATGTAAATGTAGGTGCGAAAAGCTCGGGTCAGCAATAAAAGAAAAATATGAAATAAATACTGTATTATGATTTAAAAAAATTATCGGGAATAGGTTGTTTTACTCGAGCGGCATTAACCGATCAGCTGTGTAAAAAAACCCTCTACTCAGAAATGAATAAAATATCATCGGGTTGCTCGTAGGTGGCGATGAGTGGTCAGTCAACAACCGATAGATTCGATGTGACAGTAACGCTGGGTTAAATGCATTGTTATCCTCATGAGAAACGGCATCAATTGACATTTTGCTTCATGCACTTGGGATTTGTACACGATTGAACTGCTGAAATTTAATTAGAAGGATTTACAAATGCAGTTTATCAAATCGTTCAATAAGATATCTTTTTTTTTCGAGTAACCGACATCTTGCTCATTTTTTACATTATGAATTTTAAAAACGCTATTGATCCTTTTTACCAGAAAAAAATCAAAAATTGTTGACTGAGGCTACGTACAAGAACAAGAAAGAATTGCACGATTTCGCAAACTCACGGTTGTCACACCACGGAGGACCGGTGGGAGGGGTGGAAGAGGTGGGATCGATGGCCGGACGCGTGGACTGACGTGTGCGGTGCAGCCGTGCGTTGATTTATCAAAGTAACAGTGAAAATAAAAGAAAGGACGACCGACACGACCATCTATAAGAACTAGGAGGGGGGGGGGGGGGCAGGTGACATAAAATGAAATTCGTGTTGTCAGTGCCGTGTAGAGGCTACAGTAGGCGGGAATCCCTTGTCGCTGCACGGACCGACCTTCTGCAGTATACATGTACATGTACCATGCACGTAAATACTCGCAATGCGGACAACAATAGTCTGGCGCAGGACAGAAAGAAGCCACCGAAGTGAACCAATATACATCAACTTTGGGCCAACATGTCAGGTACATGCAACATCGTGTCGAATCAAACGTTTGATGACAAACCTTTGTTGTCATGCCTACAAAGGAACTCGTACAGAACCAGTACTTTAAAAATCGGACAGCATAATGTGCGAGAAGCCCCTTTGCACAATCGATCCGATTATAAGTGAACAGATTTTTATTTATAAATTTTTGGCGGTGTCGCTACCAGTCCACATATAAATCCAACCTGCTTCAATCCAAACCCATTTGCTCGATCACGCGACACTTTAACCAGAAGACAGAATTCCATCGGTTAGACTAACAATAATAGACAATAAGGATTTATTTGGAGTCGCAATCGTGAAATACATTTATAATTCTTTGATGTAGGATTTATGAATATACTGTACATGTATAAGGACATGCACCATTCTGTAGCGCAAAGAATGCGTAATGCATGACGTAAGAGTGACTTTGAAAATGATGACACATTTTAATTTGTTTTTAATATGCAGTCATGGTTCTGCGTCTGCATTAAGACAACACAGCTCCATTTTGATCTTATATCAATGATATCACTACTACAGAGTGAATACGCCGAATAATTGGGAGACAAACTAACGCAGCTCTTAATCTAATTTCTGAATGCGAGACATCCACAGTCACTTGGCGCAGACCTATTCAGTGAGGACTATTTTACGCCGACACAGCCAATTAAATTCGCCCAACGCCACATCAGCAATTTTGCCTCGCCAACAAATCCCCAGGAGCTACTCATATTATAGGTAGAGAGACTGTATACATATAATATGAGCATGAGCGCTAGCCAATACACAATGCTGTGGTAAAAACGTTCAAGTCGTATTGAGATAAAGGGATCGATAGTAGTGACGCAGGTGGTGAGCTCAAAAACTGAACATTTCAGCTCGAACGAAAGTTATACGAAAGCAGAGCTGATCCGCTGATGCAACTCTTCAAAAATATTTGTACTCGTATCCGTCTTCGCTCGATCTTCAATCTAAATCAAAATCACAATGGAGATATCCGAGAGAGTCTAACACTTCAAATATATACAGTTAAGATCATACAATAACTAAACAAATTATGCAAGACGGAAAATTGATAACACAACTTTGGGCTATGATGTAAGGTTTTGGTGGGTTGTGTGATTCGTGTATTATTATTAAAAATTATTATTTTAAGATGTTTATCATCAAATTGGGAAAATCTAAGAATTTTGTTTTACAAATCTCTTAAGAATGTTGATCGCATGTGTCTAGAAAAGGTTTTCTGATTTAATTAAAGGAATGTGCAAGTGTATAAACAATGATAAAGTTTTCTGAAGTCAAATAGTTTTTTTCAAATAGTTCAAATAGTTCATTTCAGGAGAAAAACAAAGAATCAATGACTTCATTTTCGAGAGCTCCAATTGATGTCTTTCCTCTTAGTGTTTCTGCTCTTTGTCTACAAATTCAGTCACCGGAGACTATGGCAGCACAACGCCACGACGCCTGTGCCAAGAAATGCTTTAGGAGAATCGGACGCCAGAACAACATCCTGCATCAATCATTTTTTAGGAGTCCTCATCTTCAATAAACGTCTTGTTCATACAGAAGAATTCCGTTGAGATTGTCGAATTACTAGTCGGTGAAACATATCGGCGCGATGGGGGTTGAGAGTGCAGCGGTGCCAGAACAATTGCCAAAATTCCCCTGCGGTTTTCCGCTCTCCCCCTGCTGAGTCGGATCGAGCAAAAACTCCAAAGATGGGCGAGCCAAACACCATTAGGCTTATTGTGGTCGCGTACGCAGTCTCGGAAGGTCTGGAGTGTAGGACCTACATTCCGCATGGAGCGAAGTGCCGATATATAGTAATCAGGGAACTTCAATGGTTTTTCGGGCCAAAGAACCGAGACTGGGCAAATAACCTTCAATGGTGGTAAAAAAGAGGTTCTATATTTTGGAAAGAAAAAATAACTTTTTCCCCTCGACATGGTGGGCCAGGCCGAAGACGACATTGTTTAGCCTCTTTTGGTATCTCATTCCAAATGTCCATTTTCAAAACTTGGACTATCTTCCACAATGCGGACACCATCAACCTTTTCCAGCGACTTGCCAAATCCAAAGCCAATTGAATATTTCAATATTTTTCGTCGTGGCCAAGCAAATAACAACTAAGGTTGAAGAGGTACTTGTGAAATCCAAAGCCAATTGATTGATGTGCACTGAAAATAGAAGGCTTGAAAATATTTCTAATCGTTCAGTGAGATTGAATAAAATAACAACAAATTATTTCATCTCTTTTCTTGGGTGCTCCAGAATTAATAGGTGTTGCATCCTTCTACATAGTGTGATTTGGACAAAATGACATCAATTAATTTAAGTTAAGTTCACACACACATTAAGCACATTTGCAGAGCTGTCTTTTAATAATCAAAAGAAAATATACTTGTCGCAGTAAACGAGCTGTCTTCCAATGCAACCAGTAAGGCATGCCTTTTTGAACTGTTGGAAATTAAATTACTTGTCACAAATACTAAAGTTCCGAAATTTTATATCAGTTTCCCGTTTCTCTGTTTTTCTTCCCTGCATTTTTTCTTTTTCAGTTAAGGAATGACAGATTCAGATTTCGCAATGTCAATCCGACGTAATACCAATACACGTTAATTAATAAAAATTTGTTTCAAGCATTTTAGATCCATCCTTGGTACACAAAAGATGTAAAAAGTGCAATCAGGAATAAACGGAGACTTCATAATAGTCTGTAAGTCTAAGAAAACCAAAAGAGATGAGAATATAGGGAAACATAGGGAAAGTGGAATAAGAGCAAAGCATTTGATAGATGAAGCTTTCTGCCACTTTAAATCTGACAGGCTCGCAGAACTACTCAAGGACAACCCTAAAGTATTTTGGAAATTTGTCAATGGGTGTAGAAAAAACAATCAAACGATTCCCTTTCTTAAAGGAGCTGGGGCTTATGCGATCCTCACCATGTGGTGCTTGCAGGGGAAATTGAAATAAATCCATTTCTGTCCCCAACTGGTCTTTTGATCCCCGCCATAGGCCCCACTCTTGGAGGATGATTGCGGGTAAAATTTGTAATTGTAATTCCTTAAATCCAAGTCTTTTTGAAAAGGATATATTTTTATCCGACATTTTTTATTCTCGCGTGACAGACAGATGGCCTGTTCCTGCGCCAAAATTATATAACTGAAGCCTGTTTTTCCGGCCTACTCAATGCCAATCATAGACGGGCCATCATCCCGAGTAGGGCCTCAATCGTGGGCGGAAGCATTTTTGGTATTTACTGCACAATGGTTTTGGCATCGCAACCGCTGCTAAGCGATGGCACTGCGATCGCTCGGAGAATTTCAAGAGCTGTCACTAGAGGAGGGCCTGAGGAGAAGGAGGAGAAAGGTAATGTGATGGTGTCGTGTGTGGCTGTCATCTGTTATATGCGCAGTCTGTTTTTTCCGCCCCTCTCGCTCTCGTTCGCATAGACGCGAAATATGCTCATTACGCATTACAAAAAAAAACCCGTCATGAATATCGGAGTAATAACGTCTTTGAATAATGATATTGAGCAGAACGAGTCGTCTACCTACAAAAGACCGCGAACGTGGAGACGAGTAGGAAGTGTTAGGTGTCTAAACATATAGGCATTCAACGGCGAAATTAACGGGTCTGCCAGATGGCGCTGAAATATGAAAAGTGACCCGTGACGGTGACCCGATCAAGTATGATATGCAACCAAAAATGACTTAGAAGCTGGATTAGAAATTCATATATAATATATGAGATCACCTTCACGCTCGAGATTATGTAATGAAATGTTAAATTACAATTTTATACAGATAACTCAAGAAAACTAAAAAAATTCACTTATTTAAAATTCTAAAAATTCATTCGTATTAACAATTAGAATAACTTGTTTTGGTGCATGGTGATGGCAAGAAAACTAAAAAAATTCACTTATTTAAAATTCTAAAAATTCATTCGTATTAAC
>JAQGBY010002842.1:0-21297 GCA_034698785.1 Mycogona germanica | reverse complement strand
ACATACGTAAATTACCGAGCACATGTCCGTCGCCATATTGGGTTATGCGTCCAGTATTCCACTCATCTACCATCAAAGAAATAAAACCTTCTAATAGATTGGAATCAATTTGTTCTTAATTGTCGCCATTGTCATGGGCTGAGGGCAATGTTGATATTGCGAAATAAAAGGGTAAACAATATTAGACTGTCAGTAATTATTCCATCCCCCTACGCTTATGGGGAGCGCTAAGATGTTACCTTTTCATATAGGGTCCATTAACACTGGCATCGTGCTCGCCGCCGGTTGATGCCAAATGATATACAGATGTTGGAGAGACGGGTACACTCCACATCTATTGCTTGAAAATTTGACATGTCATTTGGGGCCGGGCTGTGGCCTGGCCCCGAATGACGTCATCTGGGTTGTTGTCAGTATTCCCGCTCCTGGCACTGCAGTCACTGTTGTAGTGACTGGGTACTCCCACTAGAGCCCCCACACTCATTCTGCTTGCTTGTGGCGCCACCTGTACATGGCTGTCATCGGGGGAGTGGGTGGGACTAAACTCTGATTGGCGATTGTCGCCGCTATCCCTCGCACAATAAATTGTTGGTTTCTCTGGCCAATGCCGCTGTATCTGTACCAGTGGGAGGAGCCGTTGTGATGGGTCCCGAAACCGCAGATCCCACCGTGTCAGAGCAGACGACATCATCGGCCTCGCATGTCTTCCATGAATCAACTTTCTGTCCCTTGGACCTCGTGGCGGGGCTGTGGCCGTCTGACTTGTCTTTTGCGGCGCCCACGCTGGCAGCTTATTGGTGTTTCCAACCGTGCCGGCATCAGCTTCGTCTGCTGATGGTTGCACCTGGAAATTTCCACCTGTGGCCTCTTCCACTTTATTATTGTACTCCTCGTCTGCCATGTTTTTTACTTTTGTTTTTCAGAGTTTGGTGTTGGTCGCAAGTGACACTGTTGACGCACTTTGCACTGGTAACTGCACTTCACTGGCTGAGATGAGCGGGTAAAAAAAATCCTCGTTTTTCTCTGATAGTTCCCTTTTTTCACTTTTTGTCCGTTTCGACCCTGTCCTGCTACCAATTTTGTTTAGTTGTCAGGGAAAGAATGTTCGTCACACAAACAAAGAGCGAACACACCAACGTAGCCATTTGTATACTTTACATTTATTTGCCCTACTGCTTCCTCTCAACTTTTACAGAGCAACCAAAAGCGCGTTTTTGAGAACAAACTATCGGATATGGCTTATAAAGAATGCAAAAACAACTGGGCCTGATCAATGGCCTTACAAAACAGTTCCGATAACAAAACATAACTTTTGACAACTCAACAATTAACATTGAGCAAAACTTCGAGAAGCATATGACTTGGGCGATGTCGTAACTGCTTCTCCCGCTTCTTTTCCCTCTTTCCCGAGATGCGCAGTGGTGCGCTGCGTGGGCGGCCTTATACCTTGTTGTCTTCATCAACTGTCCATGTGCTCCTTTTCCAATCTCCCTTTGGACCACCAGATCGGGGGAAGTCTGTCCGCCCTCTCAAAAGGATCTTGCAGTGCGTGTCGAGCTGTTGGCTCCGTTTCCGTCTGCCACTCTGGTTCGCCGCCTTTCATGTCATCTTCCGCCTTTGCCATGCCGCTCAGGTGATGTACGCCCGACAATATGAAAAAGTCACAAGGCTAGAGTTTCAATTCACAATATATCTGAGTCGTCATGAGCCAATGCATTATTTGTTGCTTTAAGATAAGAGGTTGTTTGCACTATTATTTTGTGTACACCGCATTCGGGGTTGTCTGGATCTGGCACCTGAACTGAACCACGTTGCTGGAGGGCGGTCACAGATTCTGGATATTCGCTGAATTTGTTCAGCATACATGCAATTTCATGCTATCATGCATACAAGAATAATATTTAAATATTAAAAAAATTAGCAAACGTAGAGATGGATTTCTAACCACTCCCGCATGCTCAATATGATTACGACGTGTTTTTTAAATTGAATTGAAAGGGTATTTGAATTTTTTTGAATTTATTTGAATTGTTCCAATTTTGGTCATGTCACTTGTTGGCTTGCAGTGACTTTTGTTGCGATACAAATTTGAATTCCCAAGCGCCCAATATTATTTTTGCGCATATGTAATCACTAGCAGATTTATGGATTTTTGGTGGTTCGCGTGACCAGAACATCATTTTGACTTTTGGGTTTTCAGAATTGATTCTTGTTAAATTGTTTCGGATTTTCAAAGTCAGTAATCCAAATATTTAGACACTCAGTGATATATAATTGAATTGTCGAAAGCCACATATTATAGTTTATTTGAGCTTAAATGAAAGGATAATCGAATGCCATCCATGTTGTACATATGTATTTGTTTACAAAAAAACAAGTGGAATACTAATACTAGAAAAATGCTCACTGTTAAAATCGTTTCGTGTCATTCTTAACATCTTAATTTGTAAATAAATTAGACAGAATAATTATTATGTATGTAAATATATATAATATAAAAATCTTTTTAGAGCTATTTATAATATCCTCTGCTGGTTACCTAGCATCAGCTAACTCAAATAAGTTTTGTTTGATAAACATTAGTTGGATTGGTGCACACAATGAGACGGACACAAACAATCTGCCCGCACAGATTTGTTTTTCGTTGCATGTGTAAGCCATAGATTCTCGATGCGATCGGAATCTATTCTTCCTTCTCCTTCCCCCTCCCGGACCAATGAGAGCTTACCCTGACAATAGCCAATGGGCAGTAGTGGTGGCGCTGGAGGTCAAGACGAGAGTCGAGATCGGAGATTTCTGATCGAGACTCCTTGTCACTTCTCTCTGACCAGTTGACCAGACTGGTCTCCTTCAAATTATGAATTGCCATATTAAGTAATGATCTATCCAGAATAACTTTGCAGTTGAAAATCTGAATTCAAAGTTAATGTAAAATTCGGGAGTAATTTGTTCTTTTTAAAGAATTTTATTTTCGTCATCATTGAGCGGAACACTGATTTACGAATTTAAATCGGACGATGAAAGAACAATTTAATTATAAATAGTATTGTGAGAAGAACTTTCTATCGTCATTCGTCTTCTGTCCTATGTTTGTAAAAAGGAACAATCTTGATCCGACGTGAAGAAGTCAAATTTGTTGCGTCGCATGAACTTGTTCTCCAGTCGTCTTGTCTCAACCGTGAAATCTTCATCGTCCAGGCTATTTGGTAAATGGTTGGATTTCACATATGAAGTTGTCGTCCATTTATCTTGTCTCAACCGTGAAATTATTCATCGGCCTGGCTATTCGGTAAATAGCTGAATTTCACGCATTCTACTACATCGCGTGTGTTAACATCGTGTTGTGTGCTGCATTCATATTCAGCGGCCAGTTCGGTTGGATGGAATTACGTCGCCTCAAAATCATCATGATCAGGAGCTAGTGATTCTCTAAAATTCGGGTGATGATGGATTGGAGATGGACAACTGAGAGTCAACAAAAAGGACGGTAATAAAATCAAACGCGGTATAGAACTGCATTATTAAGGAGGGGTCGCTCCCCAAGAAAGAAGATTGTTTTACGATTGATTTGTTTTGATCTTGTGTGCGAAGCTGAAAGCTGGAGCTGGTTGCTCATATGTCGTTACGATAAAAATGGAAGAAATGCTATTTTGCAAGTGAATTATGCAAAGTTAGTAAACTGTGGAATTCAACAGATCGAACTAATAAATAGTTCAAATTCTAAGATTTTGGTAAATTAAATCAATTCGAACACTAAACAAGTCATCATGTTAGTGCGAAAAATAGAACGTTTTTCGAAGGTGCTAAACAGTGAATTCGGGACGTAAAATGATAGCAGTGCCGACCGGATTTTCGGGAGAGAACTTTTTCCCTTCGTTCCTGCAAAATCTAATCGTTAAGATGAATTCGCCTAAGCCAGCAGAAGTTCCAACGACCGACAGCAGTGAAGCATGAATGGCGTCGCTCAACCGAGGAAAGAAATTGCGATGTTCTTCTTTCTCAATGTCATCAATACTTGAAAAGACATGTTAAATCGTGAACATCGAGTCAACAGGTTCTGTGTCGCGGTGCAATTGCTGAGATCGCCAATTCGGTATAATTCGTGGATTCTGTTGGAGGTTGAGAATCCAAAGATAAGAGTGCAGTAAGAAGGGGTCGCTCCCCCGAACTTTCCATTAACATTTTACTTTGATCGATACGAACGTAAAGAGAATTGTATGTTGAATGTATGCGATTTATGAGATGATTTGATTGATATGTTACAATGTGGTTTGCCCATAAAAAGGTGTGAATTGAGATCTATCATATTTGTGTCTTGTGTAGTTTTCCTTAAAATGATTGCAGAATCAGAGGTGATTTATTTGTTTAAAAATATATATTTTAAATTTAAATACCTACATTTACCTACAGATTTGGACACATGGGAATCACGTGAACACATCGCAAGGCTAGTGGCTGACGGAATATTCTCTTCACAGATTTTTCCATCACTTGGGAAGTCGTCGGCCTTGGAGATGAGTTCAGGGTGATAAAGTGGACATTGAATATCAACGGCAACCGACTGTACATCGAAATGTTCGGTTGTGGGTAAGTGTCTTACATTTACAATAGTTTGTTCTGTTGCTGGTGTTGAATCGGAAACTTTTAAGTGTTTGTATTGATCGAGGTACCGCACCAAATCTATGCAGTTCTTAGCATATTAAATTTCTTTTGGAGTTGGCATCTCTGAATTTTCATCAGAAATTGTTTCCTTAGTAACCAAATATTTGCCTGGCTCAATTTCTAATTGAGCTCCAGCGTGATCACTTGGTTCAGGTGACCCCGGGGTGAGCTCCACGTCGGGCATACTAGGTCCTTCTGTTTCCTGATCCTGGGTAACTGTGCAAGTCGGATCGCTGGATTCGGTTAAAGTAAATTTCTTTAACTCAGAAATAGTTTCATTAATTATTACTGTGATTTTTTCAGCATCAAATAATTGTGGTGAAATTGGAATTGGTTTTTCCAATAATTTGGAAGGAACTGTTTCCGAAATGTTGTCTCCTTTATTGAGAGGAGATATAATTTTCGATTTGGTTTGACTTTTGAATTTAGGATTCTGCACTTTCTTTTTAGTGAGAGTCTCAGTTTCTTTTATTAATGTATGAGTAGATATTTTTTCCTCCTGTAGTGACTGATTTTTAGACTGTGACAATTTTGATTTTTCTGTTGAAAATTTATTTTTTGAATTAGAAGATATTTTATCCCACAGTTGCATTTCTGTTTTGGAGGTTGCTGGTTGTTCCTCCTCGCTTTCAGATTTGGAAATACAATCAGCAAATTCATCCAACAGGGCCAAATAATCTTCATGGCTCTTTTGTAATTTAGATTTTGATTTGCTTTTTAATTTTGTTTTGGCAACCTTGGGTTTGACAGTTCCAGGAGTCCTTTTTCCTTTTACAGGTAAGGGTGGTGGGTTTGGATTCTCCACTCCTGGTGTCTCAGAATATTTTTCCAAATTGTCAAAGTCGACAAAATCATCATTATTGTCATAGTTCTGGTGGTAGTTCTGGTGGAGCAATTTCTGTTTCGGTTGTTTTTTCAGCAACCGTTGTTTGCTTTTATGTTCTGGAGTTAGAGGTGGAAGGGGCAATTGGTGTTTGCACTTCCTCTTCTTCTCCAAACATATTTTCAAATGTCTCATTGAGATTGTCGGGTTGGCGAGGCAGCCAGCCTGGTTTCGAACTTTTGAATTTGTGGTAAATTCTCAAAATCTTTTAACCAGCCTTTTGATCGAATACCGGATCATTTGTATGTGTGTGAAGCAAAAAATAGCCTTCTCCTACGAAAAGGTATAACAAACGGAAATAGCATTACGGGAAACCTCACGGGAAATTCGGTTTTTCTTGAGGAGGGTACGCAGATTGGCAAACTCACCTCCGTGGATAATGTTCAGATATCAGTTAGCCACATAACAACTGGTGCGACGGCTGATACTATGGATCTTCACTTCCCAGTGAATTCTGTCAACTACAATGACTATCTAACACCAGTACAACAAAGGTGTTTAGAGGAACTACTGTTGGAATATAACGATATATTCTCACGATCTGACATGGACCTTGGCAACTACACTGCCACGGAACACGATATAAGACTTGAAGATAATATCCCTTCACGACAACGACCGTACCCAATGGCTTGGGCAGAACGCGTGTTCCTTAACAAACAAATAATTGAGATGAAAAAGGCAGGAGTCATCAGAGACTCAATCAGCCCTTGGTCAGCCGGTTGTGCTAGTCCAGAAAAAGGATGGCACGCTAGAATGTGTATCGACTACAGAAAATTAAATGGCAAAACAAAACCAGAAGTGTACCGTTGCCACGCATTGATGATTCGATTGGTAGGCTTGCTGGAGCAAAATACTTTACTTCAGTCGACTTGAGAAGTGGTTTTTGGCAATTGCCAGTAGCAGCCGAGGCACAATCCCTGACTGCTTTCTCAACACTTGACAGACATTATGAGTTCAAAAGAATGCCGTTTGGCCTTTCCAACGCCGCATCAACATTTCAAAGAACGATGGATGCGGTTTTGGGCGGATTGAAGTGGACGGTGTGTCTCGTCTATCTCGATGACATAGTTATATTCTCACAGAGCTTTGAAGAACACTTATTCCACTTGTGACTAGTGTTCAACAAACTACGCGCAGCACGACTTAAACAAAAACCACAGAAGTGTCATTTTGCACTACACGCACTACCCGTGTTAGGGTTCACAGTGAATGCACAAGGCATTAAGCCTAATCAGGACAAAGTGGAGGCCATTTTAAATTTCCCAGTGCCTCGTACTTGTCAACAAGTGCAAGGATTTTTGGGCTTGGCCAGTTACTACCGTCGCTTTGTGCCTGAGTTTTCACGGAAGGCGAAAGGAATGCTCGTGCTCACAAGCGAACTGAATCCGTTTACATGGGATGACGACGCACAAAGAAGCTTCCAGACGCTCAAAGACGCGCTCATCTCGATGCCATTGTTGCGCCATTTCGATCCGAACTTGCCGATCATTTTGCACACCGATGCAAGTGACACCGGCCTTGGTGCAGTACTGGTGCAACAAACTGAAGACGGAGAACAGCCGGTTCTTTACCTTATGGTTTACTGAATGGTCCCGAAATCCGATACAGCACGCCTGAAAAGGAATGTTTGGCAGTGGTTTGGGCAGTGAAAACCCTGTGTCCTTACCTCTACGGCCAGTTCTTCAAAGTGGTGACGGACCATCAAGCGCTGCAGCACATGAACGCGATCCCCGATCCGCATAATAGACTCGCCCGCTGGTGGTTGATGCTGCAGGGATACCACTACGTCATCCAGCACAAGGCGGGAGTTTTAAATCGAGATGCTGATGCACTCGCGCGTGCACACTACATTCCACCACTGGAGGAACACACGAATCCATCTATTTGTTCATTGATATCCGTTGAACAATTTGTGAAAGAACAGGAGAGAGATGATGACAGCGCTCTCCTGTGAAGACAAGTACGTACCAATCCAGAAGGAGCAACAGAATATGAGATTCTAAACGATTGTCTCTTTGTAAAAGGCAACGCGGTAAATAGACAGTGCGCCAGACTGGTAGAGCCTGAGGTTTTGCGAAAGCAGGTCCTATGGGAAGCACACGACGATCCAACGGCAGGCCACGGTGGGGTCATGAAGACATGGCATATCAGCGCCGGACGTTTTTGGTGGCCAAGGATGCACTACGATGTAGTGAACTACGTCGCTAGCTGCAAACAGTGTGCCACTAAAATGGTGTCTGCACCACCACCCAAACTGCCTTTGATGCCTATCGAGGTACCACGCCAGCCATTTCATAAAATTGGTACGGATCTACTCGGCCGCTAAAAAGAACAGCAGCCGGTAACCGCTACGTGATGGTCATCGCTGACTATGCAACACGATATGCAGACACCAAAGCATTACAATCAGCAGATGCTTTGGAGACGAAAAAATTCCTTAGCAAATATATTTTCCGTCACGGAGTTCCGCACACCATAATATCGGATTGTGGTACAAACTTCACAAATGTACTTGTTGATACATGGTTACAGGAGATGGGTGTTGTACACAACTTGACGACCCCAGTGCATCCACAGGCAAATGGCCTGACGGAGCGCTTCAACAAAACACTAACCGAAAAATTAATTATGTATATCAACGCGGAACAAGATGATTGGGATAAGTTCTTGGACAGAGCGACTTTCAGTTACAATGCTGCTGTCCAGGATAGTGCAAAGGAAACACCTTATTTTATGGTATTTGGCAGACAGCCGGCCAGACCAATTGACAGGATGTTGCCAACACAATTCTTGGAGGCCTCCTTTGACACTCCAGAACTGACAGAGGAGAGACAGCGTGCCGCACAAGATAATATACGAAAGAAACAGGAGTATGACAAAAACCGGCGGGTGGTCAACTGTCCCGACTTCGATGTCGGCACTCTTGTATTTGTGCGCACAAATGTACAGAAGGTTGGCTCAACAACAAAATTTCGCAACAGATTTAAGGGCTTATACGTGGTGTTGGAAAAGACATCAGAAGTCAACTACCTCATTGAGCCGCTTAAAGTTCAAAAAAATCTAAGAAAAGAGCCCATCACCGTGCATGTCGAAAAACTCAAGCGTGGTGTCTTTAGACATTTAACTCTCCAAGAGCAAAATTGGATGAAAAATTATGAGGGCACCACAAAGACGGCAGTGCTGCAGAAACCACCTGGTGGTCCACAACCTCCACCACGTATTGTGGACTCCAGCACTGAGGATGAGGAATACATTTCCATTGCCGGGGATGATCCAGGAGAGACGGCCTCATATGAGCCTCAGCCATCCACATCATCGGCACCAGACCCACCACTTGTGAGAGTGGTACAACCAAGAACCACACAGGTGGAAAAACCTGTGTCTTCTAGAAAAAGAAAGAAGCAGATTATGTTCGAGGTAGACTCGGATTATTCGGGTCTTTCCGATTTTATTTCTCATTCTGAGAGTGAGGAAGGTGACAACACGTTTGAGGGGATGCCACCGTCAAGCGAGGACGATGACGAATCACCTGGGGGCGCCAGACAGTCTAAGAGACAGTCAACTGCAAATGAGGCCAGCATTCGGAGGAGTATGGTCAACACAATCTCCACCATCTCCCCTGGGATGCAGAACACCAGCCACGTTAACGTGAGTTCATCTGAGTTGCAGGCACTCACCGGTGAAACATTGGCTATCTCCCCCAACCAACAAGCATCTACCTCGGATAAACAAACCATTTCCTCGGAACAACAATCTCCAGAAATTTTTTCGGAAATAAGTAACATAAGTACTGATGGAATATCGACGCTCAGCACTTCATATTCCACTGGATCTGATCCTATCAGTACACCTGCGATAGGTATAACTGCAGTTGAGACGTGAGCGCGGCCAAAAGCACGGTCACCAAATAAATGTGCCGTGTAGATCGAAAAACTTCTCCAAATGTCCTAGGCAAGGTGGAACGTGGGGACAAAAAGTCAAAGGAGACAAAGGCAGAGTTAGCCGCTGCACTTAGTAAGGCTATGGATGCCTCTGCCGCCAGATTCAAAAAGGCATTTGGATTAGGAGAATTTGGCGACATTACAGGCAACATTACACCGCTACCACAGTGCGCGGAACCTCCTCAGGCCAGCTCTAGTACTGAGGAAAAAGAAAGTGTGCTCCAACTAGAAACTACACCAGGAGGTAATACAAACGAGCCTGAGGGGCCAAGAGCTGCAAGTTCTCAATTAGACTGGTTGTTTAGTCCACGACCTAGTGATGAGGAGACACAGCGCTTGCATAATATGCCAAAGAGTGAACTAATCCAACTCAGCGAGGAATTGGGGCAAATGATACGAGACAGACTGCAAAATCTCGAAACACGCCTAGGCGCATTAAAATTAGATGACGAACAGGAGCCACACATTACAAATTCCATCAAAGATAGCAAAGCCATTGTATCTCAATTAATGGAAGCATACAATGAGCCTCCAAAAACACCAGTAGTGCATTTAAAAATGCTGAGTACTGGTACTACACAAAAGAAGCTAATGGGGAGGACTCACCCATATGCACGACCTGCTGACGCTTCCAGCATCACTATTGAGAAGCTGGGAACTTCACAGGGACCCTGTAATGTGGCTACAAGAAAGAAAACAATATCATTTGAAACACCCGAAATTCCTTTTCAAAATTTAAAAGAGACATCACATCAATGTGGTGACACACAGCAATACTCAAGTAATTTTACTCCATTAACGAATTTGGAAAAATTAATTACGAACTTGCCTTGTGATGGCCCTCCATTCGATCCATCAATGCAGCAAGCTCGAATGGCTAAGAATGCTTTAAAACAAAGTTATCAAAATAAATTAAATGATTTTCAAAAATATAAACATCATGATCCCGTGTACAAGGAATATGTGGACTATATCGCATTTAATCAGAGTGCAGCACGCCTGCAAGATTATTTTCAATTTCAGGAAGTACGGGCCATGCATACAGTACCTCATAAGTTACAAAGGGATGAGATCCACAAAACGCTTCAAGTTATGAGATATTTGCAACAATTACGTGACGAAGGATTGCAGGCACATGATCCTCCTCAAGCCATGACATCCGCCAATGAATATATGGGTGGTTACAACTACCGCAGACAAGACCTGGATTTGGGCTTGCCCTGCCCGGGAGCGCGTCCATTGAAAATTGGGACACAAACGGCTGAAGGGAATCAAAAGATAGTCACCTTTAGTGGCCTGCCAGAGATGGACAAGCGACCTGCTTCTCGTCAGAAAGGGTTGGACGAAAGTGGCATGGAAGCCTCGGGTCAGCAACAACATACTCAAGGGCAGAATTCGGGCAGGAAGGGATATGATACCTGCGGCAAGAATGATTGGGGTAACAGTACATACACTGGAGATGCAATTGCGCAGGTGAATCCATCATCTGCTCAAGCAGCAATCTTATCCCGTGCTTGCGCATCTGGTGGGCTGGAGGAGACAAGGACAATGAAAAATAAGTGGCCTTCACATTTTTATAATATCAAAGTAGTGAGAGTTGATGACAACCAAAACAAAGAACACATACTGTTCACTCAAAATCCTTTTCGATTTCCTGTAACTCCCAGCAGCTCATCGGTAGGCAATGGCAAAAGGAAAGATAACACATCTTCATGTACAAATGAGAAGGCGGGATGCGAACGGGTGCGGGAAGACGACTGTTCAATCCGGGGTTCTGTACCTGAAACACAAATTGAAATGGAAGTTAATGAGGATAGTGATAGCGAAACAACAGATAGCGAAGTTGTGGAGATCTTGGAAAATCAAAAGAAAATGCAGGATCTCTTTGATAGTGAAGAAGAGCTTGAAATAGAGGATGAACTGCAAGTGAAACCATCCAGCAGTCTTAGTGAAACTGTGACGCACAGAAACAAATAGAAGAGATATTATGGTTCAGAAAAGGACTGATTAGTGCACAGGATGATATCATGGAAGCAATCATGAATTTGACACATAATCAGTTAGTTATAAAGAAATGTCGACAAAAAATATTGGAGCTTACAGTGAAACTGAAAGACTATTTTTTGAAGACAGAAAATTGGAATGATTGGGATATAAACCAGAAAGGGACAAAGAAGTTACAAGAGCTTTAAAGAGAAATTGGAAGGAGGAATATGTCGGTTATCAGTAATATAATACACATTCAGGATATGACTAACAGCATTTTTCAAAATGAAATGACTATAAAGGAGGTCATTAAGAATAATGGACGTCAATGGGAGGCCGTTAACACTGATATAATTGATAATTGGCGGTCCACCAAACATTGTAAATTGAATCCGGAGTTTGCGGAATTTTTAAAATCACTACCCCCTTGAGAGGACAGTCTTTTGTACGACCCTGAGCAAATTCCAGGTTACTTACCACCAGAAATGGAGGAAAATGGCTCAACAAACAAATATCTAAATTTAAATACAACAGAAATAGGTGAAAATAGTGAAGACTCAGGTGAATCTAAGCTAATTCCATCAAAAACTCCTTCAATTTCGGTAGAATACACTCCAAAAGAGAGAAAAACGTTTCAAAAAAACCAGCTATGTTTTGCAGATGCCCTAACTAGCAGTGAATCTAAAGCTGCATTAGTAGGCAATGGCAGTAGCAGTGAAGAGGGTGCCGGTTCGCTGGGTACCTTGAAGCCAAAACACATGGAGCCTATGGGAGAACATTCATTTTTGAAGGAAAGTGACTATAAGATTACCAGCGCTGCGGCACGGCGATCAAAATCTGCTGGCATGTCTACAGGTGGGCAAGATTCGTTTCTCATTTCTGGGAATCAACAAATAAAGACAGTAAATAAATCAATCATTCATGAAAGAAAACATAGTGATGAAGAAATTAAAATTAATTGGGAAACATCAGATGACACAGGAATAAAATCCCAGAGAAATCAATCTGTAAGAAATGGAGACAGAGATCATGAAAATGATCATTTTCATCAGTTATCTCAACAGAACTTGCAAGAGGATGAAAATAAAATAAAATTTGTATTCATTAATGAGACATTTGGCGAGGTGAGCATCATAACACCAGCAAACAGTGATATAGAAGAGGATTTCACACAAAAACAGAAGTTTTATGCAAATCAAATTGACAGCAAAAATGATCTAAAAAATGTTTTGCCTTATGATTTGAATAAGATACATGACCATCATGAGTATCCAGGCGTAGACACTGTGGACAATCCAGAACTTGCAACATCTGTAAAGAAAAATAATGAAAAAAGAGTTAAAAAACAGTTTTCTCAATGCTTATGTCATTATTCAGTGCAAACAGCCAATACCGAATTTCTCAATACTGATATCACTTTCAAGAAAGATTGGCAGCAACAGCTAAGAATTGGACAAAAACCTATAAAAACTACCCCTAAACAAGGAGTGAGGGAGGAATTAGGGGGCCAATGTTTTACAGTCACATGTGACCTAAAAGGTCAACATAAACAAATAGCAATCCCTCCTCACAATCACCCACAACATTGTAGATATGGGGAAGGGATTGAACCATCTGCAGGTTTAGCAGAGAGACATGGGGACAGTTTTGAGACTGAAATTGGCCCTGCAGCTTCAAAAAGGAGTAAAGAAAATAAAATAAATAACTCTGAGCAGGACCACAACACTCTTGTCCAGTACCACCAAAATTTGTTTCCATACTTTTTGGACCTGCAAGATGAAGGAGAAGTGCTTGAAACACAGAACAGTGGTGATAACCAGGGGGGGAATCACTCAAAATCAATCCAAACACATTTAAACTATTTTTCTGCAACCCAACATAGGGAAAAACGAAAAAGTGTTTATCCTCCTGCACAGAGCAGAGTGGTGGAAAGGAATCCTCCAAAGGCTCAGAAGAATTTAAACTCAGCTTCCAAACTCACAAGTGGAGGTTTATGTGAATGTTGTAGGGATATTCAAGAACAGACAGCTAGCTTAAACATTTTGGAAATGGGTCCAAAATCAATCACACAAGTGAAAAAGGATAGGAAGCAATTCAAAAAGAATAATGAGAAGTGGGCCACAGGATATTTATCAGAAGTTATACAAGGGGGTAAATTACCTGCAAACCTAAGGGAAGTGAAACCCTTCAGAAAAGTGGTGCACAAACCAAATTATATGTTTTGCAACTGTGACATCAATCCCAACTGAAGCCAGCTACTCAATCTATAAACCCAAGGAGGCAACTGTTACACCTGGTACATCTAAAGGTGGATTTGATCCTCAGCCATCTACTTCTGCACAGCTGGATGTGGTGGGAGAACTGGATATTATCCCTGAAATTGTGCCATGTGAATACAAGAGATGTCCATGTTGTGGACATCAAATGGACGCCTCCAATGCCAAATTTGTGTCTTTGCCCAGCCTGCAGGGAAAAATGCCAGGATATGGATTGATATATCCAATGCCAGTTGGAGATGGAGAGAGTGATTCACCATATTTGGGGATACCAGGAGTACCAGGTGCTACACTCACCCAATTGGAGAAATCTGCAATGGAGGAAATTGGTAAGATGAAATTTGCCAAAGACCTATTGTACAGACCCCAAATCATAACTAGTAATTTGGAAGACCAAATAGACACTCTAAAAAGAGTACAAGTTGCCACCCCCATTGACAGATCTAATCCTATGTGGGGACCAATGCAACCCATAAAACCAAAAAGACAAAATAAAATTATTCCACCTACCAGAGTAGCTATGAATTCATTGACAACCTTAGTACAGACAGCCCCAAATGTCAGCATCCCAGTCACAGAGGGACAGAAAGCAAAAGACAGTGACGTCACTGAGATTATGATTTTTAGTGAAGGAGAATCTTCCAGTGACTGCTCGGTAGTACAGCAAGTGTTGAAAATAATAAATAACACTCCAAGTCCCAGTGCCAAAATTGAAGAACAAATTAATCCCACTACACAGCCAGACTTTCAAAATGTTTACAAGACTTTCATAATAAAAGCACAGAATCAAAATCCTACAGATAACAGCACTGGAAGAGCATTCGAATTTCTAGTTAACTCATTAAATTTGAAGGGAAATCAAGAAAGTGTTTTGCAGTCAGGACGCCAAAATCCTGAGAACTACCAAGCACAGGAAAATAAAGGACAAAATGATGTGTCAACCCTTGTATTTGATTTGATTGACCAAAATTCAGACCAATATATCGATTGTGACAACTTGGAGCCTACTTCAAACTCATTGATATACTCAGAAAACGAGTATGGTGCAATCTTAAATGATAGCTGCACCTTAAATAATCTGAATCAAGAAATTAATGGTCGCTAAATTGGTGATAACGTTCAGACAATCATCCAAGATATTCGACTCTTTGTAAATGATCTGCAAGGTGCCCATACCGAGCATATGGAGCCAGCCCTTAACTCAGGGCTTGACACTGCAAATTTACTAGGAAATCCTAGTGCGAATCAGCAAGGTGTTGAAGAAAGTGAGTTTCGCCCAATCAATTTACAGGACGATATTCTGACATGGCCCTACATGTAAGAGCCATTACAGCACTCCTATGTATACTTCCAAATAGGAGTGACACTCTATATTAATCAATATAATATCCAAGATTGCAGTGCATTTTAATCCTGTTTCTGGTGTTTGCCCCTTTCATTTTGCTCTGGCTGATGCAATACTTAGGAATGCTGAGACTGCTTCTGCAGAGAATAAAAGACTAGAGGCGAGATATCTTAGAAGCAATCCGGCTTTATTTATTCAATTGGAAGGGCCCAATTTATAGTAGCTATAGTATTTGTATCGGGTAGGGAATGACAAGTGCCGTGTTAGGCAGTTTTTATACCCATGTGAGCGACTAAATGACTAATGAAGGAGCCAGCGCATGTCTCATCATCATAACGCAGGGTACCCATCTAGCATTCATATAAATATCATTGGGTGTGTACACATGAGGTGTTGATGCGTTGCCAGTTTGTTGAAAAGGATAGACTTCTGAGTTAGTAAGATTTAATGCTAAAATTCAGATTATTAAATGAAATTTAAAGTCAAACTTTAAACAACAGACCGCAACGTCACGGTGCGAACAAATAAGTTATGAAAATATTATTTATAGGATCGTTCTACTCGTTCAAATCGTCTTAGCAAACAAATGGAGTGAGCCGTCACTCTAGTGTATGTATGTCTCCGGACGCAACGAATGGCAGCTGTGATGCCTGTGTCAACGCAGTACACCCCATGTGTCGATCCAGTGTTAGGGCGCCCCTATCGGTGTAGGAAGAGGGAATAATTACCGTCGACTGAACAAACTCTTTTCTTACTATACCTATGTGTACCATTTCAGCACCTCACTACACCCGTAATAGCAATGACAGTAGGAAACAAACAAGCCACAAGGAATTAGAGACCTTTTCTACACGTTGTTCCCATACGCGGAATAAGACAAGGCCCCAGGCGTAGTGAATAAATTTAGATCAGGTTAAGATCCCGTGTGAAATTAAAAAAAGGAAGAGGCCCCATCAATGTTTTTTTTTTCAATCAGCCGTGAGGCGAACACGAACCATACTTAACACATGTGGAGTGGACATGCGGGACCACGACTGATTTTTTTCCAATAAATATGCATTTATTCCGATATAAAAATAAGATACATGAACGTAGCCAGTATCACTGTAGCGAGCATCCATCTTGAATAAATGAGAAATCACGTAGCGTACGTGTGTCAGTTTCACCAGATACTCACAACCCCGACGAACTCCACATAGGGAAATATTATAGCAGTAAGTGTTTCTTGGCAATAATCATTATTCATTTTTAAATCTACGCTGGCAATGATTGTAAATTAGGGTGTTAGTGAACACTTAATTATAACAAGCCCTTATTTGAATTCCATAAACACTAGAGAATTTCGCGAAGCCATTGTGAAATATGGAAATCTCACAGTCCCGTCATCGGGTGTGGCTGTTATGGGGTAACGCGTCCAATGCGGCCCTGGCGATGATTGGTAGCACTAAGTACCGGAGCCCACTTCAATGGTACCCGCCTTTTTACAATTTATGACTATGGTATTAATTTAGAGATAATTTGTTGTTGTGTTAATAATGATGGGAATTATAAGTCCCTTCTTGATGGGAATGCGGGGGTATTTAACATCCCCAATGGGTAGAATCAATGTCAATCGACAAAAACACTTTGACGACCATCCCTGTTCCCACGGTTCGAGCTGTGGCAATGGACGCTGACATGCTGCAGCATGACGGCGCATTCCCACATATGAATGCAAGCTATTACTCACTCCGCGCTTAATTTTAATATTTTGTTTAAGCACGGGTGAAAACTGTTCAAATCCATTTCGTCAGAATATGTCATACTTACGGGAAAAACAGGTATTCAGTTCTTATGAACTAAAATCTTAAACGGATATGAAAGGGGGAGAACGCAGATGCTACTGTGTCATCTGCCCGTCCATAACATCCCCTAAAACAAATATCATAGAATTTACATCTTAGACCATTAGATATATGTTTAAATATTATTTAACCAAGTTTTCCAATTGCTATAGCGGCGTTGCAAATTTACTACAATGGCGAGTCGGAAGTCGGCAATCAAGCGGCCACTTCCGGGCCAGAGTGACCCATCGGACTGGCGTCGATGCCTGCATACAGCACTAAGGGTTCGGTTCGAGACAATGGGGAAACGGTGGATCCCGTTTGTCGCGCCCACTGTCTCAATGCTGTGGCGTTCAGTTTTGCGCAACTTCAATGACGACATTCGGAGACCATTCGGGCCCTTCGGATTTTTGAGTGAGTGGGATCTATGGAAGCGCCACATTCATCCCTCGGCGGTGCGAATGGCCAGGCTGGTTGAGTTCCGCGCGGAATGGCAATCTCTCCAAATGGAGTACAAGAAATTCATAAAGGTAACTAGGATAGATATGTCAAGCAATCGATATTTCCGTATGTTGCAGTAGCATGTGGTCTGTGCGATGCCGGTAGGACGGTAGGGTTACTCCGGGGAGCGTGGTGACAGGTCCCATAGATTAAGTGCCTACCGGCCACCCAGGGGTCAATACAAGTGGCTCACGTGGGTGGAGGCCACCCAATCTCACTCCGGGGGTTGTCACTAACGCAAAAATAAAATCGTCAATTATAAATATAAATCGGAGTGAATTTGTTGATTCTTTGGGAAGGAAGATTTGGGATGTCTGCGACCATAAACGGCGAACTATTGTTTGGAGAATTTGTTCCATAATTTGGCTCAATAGAAATGCGTGCTACAGTTTGGAGAGCTTGATCTTCTACTCGACCCGCACAGGTCGACACGCGCCGAGAACAGGTCCTGTGAACTGCGGATGTCAAAATATATCGGGACAGTGGAACAAGGGGTAATATAGGTCGAAAAGGGATAAGCAAGCGAGATAAAAGTTTATGAACTCTGGCGGTAATTTTTATACCGAACCGCACAGTTCAGGACACAGAAGAATACTGTAGTTAACAGATAGAAAAACGCACATTGTGTGAACCGTAAAACAGGTATAAAAACAGATCTTTGAAGAAAATTCGAGAGTCTCAAGTTTTTATCGTTGCCGTCATGGTCCTTGCTTTTCACAAGTCTGAAATTCAGAGGTCCGTGATATACGATTAAAATACTTTTGACCAAAAAGTAAAGTCACCATAAATATTTATAATACTGCGAATAGCATTCTTGTCCTGAATATTTATACAAACATCCAAGAAAGTTGGATACTGAATTCGACCGACGAACTTCTAGCATGCAGAAAATTGGAATATCGTTCGTGCCATACCTCATTCGGAAGTAATCTTACCAAAAAGTAAAGTTCTACTCCGGCGATTAATTTTGGCATCTTTTGGTGTACTTCATACCTTCTGTCATCGGTGGTGAACGTCTCCAACGTCTCCGAAATATCTCCAAGTGTAGAGGATGAAAATATATGGGTTCAATCGTGATTGACAGTGAAACGCTCCATTAATAGTGCCGTGACGTCTCAATCGCTATTCATCGTGCGGGTCTTACCGGCCAATTCAACTTTCCATCGTCACCATCTCAAAAAAAATATCAACTCTGAAACGCGTGCTCCAAAGTGCTTAATAGCTGTGCATAGGGGTCTTACACGAACAAGGCAAAGTGCAAATTCTTCAGTGGATTGCTACAGGTAAGAGATAGCTAAATTATGAATTCATTTCAATACCACCCGATGTAAGAATTTATGCCCCTCGTGAAGTAATTGGCTAGAACACACTTTTTAGTCAGTATTGACGACGGCATATGCGCCAGTCATCTGATGGGCAGATAAGGGTAGTTCAGAAAGTTATTATACAAGCGCTAGAAAATATTTGGACTCGGTGTCAATTCGGTCAATAGAAATCTCATATGACGAGAGAGATTAAAATCATAGCAGAACCTAGACCAAAAATTTAATTGACATTGTCAGCTTATTGCAGATCACTGCATAAGCCGGGAAGATTTCAAACAGTATAGTGTACATTTGTAATATCTTTCCTAGCCCGAATATTTACGTCACACCTTTGGTAGTGGATGCCTTGTTTCAACTGGCTGTTCGGATCCATCAGGGGAGCATTGCCGTCTCACCATCGCAGACCACTGCATGTGTGAAGGGAACATATACATTGACTTCCCGTGTGATATCTTATTATATGGAACGAGGTTTCAAATCGAAATATTTAAATTAAGTGGAATCATATGGGAATAGTATTTAGGCAAGTAACAAAATACATATGTTATACACCTATCCACGTAGCAAGGTACTGGAGAACGAGCGCTTTGCCCATTTCGGCCGCCATTAAGAGTCTTTTTGTTTGGGTGTTGTATTGTAGCTCAATAAATTGATCCATGGTAACTGGGGTAAATCTTATGCAAATAGACTAAATATGGCATGGTCATATGTTGATAACAGCTAATGAACGAGAAAATTCACTATACTCAAATTAATATCTGTTATACATAGAGATTTAGTTGAATGGCGCATTGTTGTTACAATATTAGCGCCCTACAACACTACACTAAGCGTATCAATTTGTGTTTACATGTGGAGTGTGGAGTCTTTAACCCGCAGTGTAAATAAAGACTGTATGTCGAATAATTCAACATAGATAATTACGTCTATCATCTTGCATTTTGTCTGATCAAATGGAAATTTATGGAATATCAAATGTGGGATGGATTAATAACGAGAATGTAAAGTCAGTGAAGGATTGATAGATTATTTGTTAAATAATACTCGTTGCGGGGTCTGGATAAATTTGAGTTGCTGATCCTGGAAGACAGCCCTTCTTATGTGTAGGTCGACAACCATATCATTGTGATGCAATTCGTCAGGGCCGCCTATCCTTCATCGTAACAAAAATAACTGTATTTTAGAAATCATTATCCTTTTACGTGCATGTCGATAATTCTGTGAAACCAGAGGAATATCAGCAGGATATGAGAACTAGGGCTATGCTTAGACAGAATCTAATAATAACATCGTCGTCTGCACATTAATTAGGTAGATCCTGGTTGAAAAGGTGGAAAAGAATATGCTGGCGTGGTCATACGTGAGGTCAATTAGTAGCCCTAAGAATAGATCAGATCATCTCCAGCATTGATGATAACAATAGTAGCTGTTGGGCGATGAATTCATATACGGTGCAAAACAACCTGATTATTATTGTAGGAAGATTAATCTTTCAATGTATGTATCCAGCAAAATGATATGGTCAATGTGTACAACTAATCTACTCTTACGTTAATGATGTGTGAACTTCAAAATATAATATTAATGTATATCCTTGCATAAGTGGCGGAGTTTACTGAATAAAAATAATCAGAATTCAAATAGGCCTGAGTCAATGATATATAAAAACTATATGTTATTTTTATTCACAGATCTCGAATGTGGGTACACTGGCAGTTGTTCGAAATTAATCCTCGCGGAGCTGATATAATAGTTAATGTAGGGCCAATCGCGATATATAATATAACAATAATGGTATAACATCACCTCCTTCTCCCTGCTACAGCTCCCTGCTATCAGTGGTACCACGGACGAAATACCGTCACCCGAACAGCATACCTGGATGCTGCGTCCCATCCGAGCCAGGCGTGGGTGTGAGGACTGTCGTCAGATGAGATCCCGGCGCCGGTGATCATTATCCATCGGTAATGACAAAGATCCCCTGCAACTACGCATAGAGAAATTGGAGATAATGGCGAGCAAAATAGTAATGTAGTAGTAACTGACAGTACAGCGTTGGTGATTAACTTACCAATATCACATACATAATTTATTTTTCACATGCATGATAGGTGTAGGATATAGGTAGTTTACACATTTGTACCGTAGCCACTTAATGAGATTCATCCCTTTCTTTTATAAACATTGCAGCCTCAAACAAGATGCCTACCCGGAGACCTCCCTGGGGCAAAGACATGGGCAACATGCGTGGAGTGGATTGTTAATTTGGATTATGGCGTGTTTATAATCAAAAGTTAAAAAGTTGCAACTCTAAGAAGTTTTTATTTGTGAGCGTTATACTGTGATGCAATGTCCAGACATTTCATAGTTTAAATAAATGATAATTAAGAATATTCGTAGCGTCATCTCAGAATCTGATATTGCATGCAAATTGTACGACTCGTCGTGGCGCAGTTGGTTAAGCGACTGACTGTTGTTTCGGCGGTCCCGGGTTCGATTCCCGGCGCGGCTCTCGAAAATTTCGATCCCGGGGTACTGGTCGTTCCCCCTCG